>JAADXB010000668.1:0-11028 GCA_023337495.1 Pythium diclinum
GTGACTAGACGGGACAAAACTGTCCTTTCTGACTGTTTGCAGACACAGGGTTTCTATGGGATGACCACCAGCTCGAAAATGGCGAGTTTAGAGGCCACCTAGCTTCACACTTGCAGGAATTTCTCGACGGCTATGATCGCTGTGGAGATCAAACTTGGTAGGTCTATTCATCAGATATCGCTTAGCATCGGTGAAAAAAAATAATTTGGATTGGAGCATTTCCGGATTTAGGTCGCCACTGAGTTCCCCCCCTGCAACATCCACTTCTAAGGGAGAACGCGTGTTAAAATTCGTATGGGCAACCACAGCAACGACGGTTGTGGTGCTGGATGTGTTCGAGTGATTACATCCAGCAATCTTTGTTGGCGCGTTACCCACACAACGTGGACAGTCGCGCTGCAAGCCAATGATTTGTGACTTTCGGCGACATGTACGTTTGTGGCTGGATGGATTGAACGGCTCTTCTTCTCGAAACCAGCTTCCAAACTGTCGACGAGAGTTGAAAATGTGGAGCACTACACGGTACTGCGTATATTCCTGACGTCTTGACGCTGGTGCTTGCTCAATGACTGTACTGTATAGCGTCTGATGGAGCACGTGTGGTTGGTGTTGACTCGTTGGACGTATCGTACGGTGGCCGCAGCCGTATCGCGATACTGAAGTGTGCATCTCACACGTCACATGCTGCCAGTTGATGGGCCAACTTCAACATTCACGATGGATCACCCGGTGTTTTAAACACTGCAATCATTGCAACAGCCTTCCCTTCTGTGAAGAGCATTCACGTCGAAGTTCTCCCCACCACACGGTGTGGCAAACCTCTGAGCCTGCTCCTCTCACCAGTGCAAGTTGCGCCACTGTACAGTACTGGTGAGAGGAGCTCTCTCCCTGATGGGGTCCCTTGCCATTCGTCAGCTGCTAGAGAATCACAGTGCACCGAAGAATGGAAGAGGAAGTTGCTGCTGGTGCTGACACCTGACAGGTGATCGGTTGTTTAAAACACTGCGAGTTGCCGACCAGAGGAAGCCAAGTAATCTGTAGACTCTGGATATAAATATCCAGAGAATTGGTGCAGTCGTGTGTCCTGCTTGAAGCTGACCAGGTCTCAAGTGATGGCATCGTGCTGTATGTCGGTGAAACACAACCAGTAGACACATAAGCTGTCCACCCAGTCCCGCCAATGCTCTCTCATTATTCCATTTGCTTCCAATCACCGGCCTCACTAAACCAAGTCAGAGATGAACGCTGCTCCTGCTCCAATGGATAACGCTTCGACTCCGAAGCCCCTCAGCCCTCTGCAGAGCCAGCGTGTACTCCTTCCAGACCACCAGTCGACTCACACGAAGGCGCTGCTCTTTTGCAAACGCATCGACCGCGTTGAAGTGCGAGGAACTACCAAGCTCAACGGCCACACGCACTTCACCGTACAACTATTCAACAAGAAACCGCAGAGCAACATCCCCACCTTGCAACGCCAGCAGCGGGCGAAGGCATCACGCAGTGCCACGCCGGACGCGACGCTCTACCACCGCTTCTCCGACTTCGTGAACCTCCGCCATGAGGCGTACTTCCACGCCAGCAATGGTCACACCAAGACCAGCCCGTGCTCCTACTGTGCGAGCATGGCTCAGCTTCTCTACGATGGACCAACGGCACCACGTTTGCACATGAAACTCTTCCACGGCAACGCCTCGATTGGCATGGCGTTGGAAGGCTTCCTGAACTCGCTACTCCAAGTCACTTGCTCGTTTGCGACGACCCACTCGACGCGTGTCTGCGAAGGTCAGCGTGAGATCCCTCAGCTACTCCAGAAGTTCCTGAGTGTGCCTGACGACAAGCAACAAGCCGAGCCAGCGGATCCCACGTTGGGAGACCTTCGTAAGGACAATTTCTGGGTTATCTAGACACTCGATATCAGCCGCCTCGACGCCGACTCAAGGCCAGCCCTTAATCCCTCCTGTTGTCGAGACGAAGCACCACTACAGCAACACGGAGTGCAGGACGGCGACAATCGCCGTCCGTCGATCCAAGGACGCTCCCCACGATGGCCCATGGTCCTAGCATACAGCACACAAGTGAAACGCAGCGTCACCAGCCAACCCATCACATATTCTCACGTCGGAAAGACACACTCGAAGCCTTTTCCACGGTAGCTAGCAGATCACCGACTTCCGTTGGTATACTATCTTGAATCGAATACTACGTACAATCTACCCTTGGAGAGCACCCTCACAAGTCATAGAGTGTGGTCATCGATATGCACACTCGCGAGTGACTCGCACCATGTATTTATATGCAATTTCACACTCAACGGACGTCGACGTTTGGGCTTCGTTACTTTTTCTGGTGGTTGATGAAGCGCAGCGCGAGCAACGCCATCACACGGAGGGCCACGAGGAAGATGAAGTTGATCATCACGTAGTAGCCGATGTCGTCGTAGCGGATGTCGAAGACCGAGTCCAGGTAGTCCTTCACCGACAAGTGCGGGTGGTTGGGCACATTCGGGATCACGTTGCAGCCCACGTCGTCGCTTCCTTCGCTGCACTCGCCGAACAAATACGCCGACAAGAGCATGAACGTGTATCGCTGCGGCGTGAGGTCGAACAGCCACTTGTAGCCTTGAGGAATGGCCGTCGCCGGTGGGTTGAAGCCCATGAACAGCACGAAGATCGAGTTGAAAAGCACGCCCACAAGCGCCGCGACCTCCACACTGGGTAGTGCGAACGCGAGGAACTGGCCGAAGTAGATCTGGATCAGCACGTGGAGCACGGTGTTCGCGTAAAAGAAGAGAAGGCGGTCGATGCCCGTGAAACCTGCCATCGGATAGAAGATCACAGAGAAGAGCAACGTCGCGACCATCACATACGGGATCTCGGCGACGGTGAAGGCCACGAAGTACCAGAACGAGTTGTACGTCTGCGACGCTCGTTCACGGTAAAAGGCGGCGCGTGCCTCCACGGCGATCGGCACCATACTGTTCAGCGCGACGATTCCCAGGAACGCTGTGGTCATGAACACCATGCCGAGTCCACCGTTGATGCCCTGGTACGTCTCGTACTTGGAGTCGAAGAACACCAGGCCAAAGAGCAGACCGAGGAAGATGTTGACGGCGATACGAGTCCAGTTGTACTCCGGGATGCGCCAGTACATGCGGAAGAAACGCTGGAGCAGCATCTTGGCCTGCGTGAGTTCCGTCGCAGCACGTTTGCTGCTGAACGACAGCTCTGGTGAGTTTGGCGACGGCAAGGCGACACCTTCGCGGTTCAAATCCTTCTCCATCGCGACGAACAGTGGGCTGCTGTTGAATGCTGCGACGAAGTCCGTCGTCGACTGGGGCACGCCGCTTTCCACGCCAGCACCAATGACTTCCAGCATCCACGTGGCCGGGTTATAGCCGTCCTCGATCTTTGGGACTTCAGGCAGGCGCTCGAAGTAGCTGATCAGGTTGCTTGCCTGCGAACCCAGGTCACCGAAGAATACGGTCTCACCTCCACGCTTGAGCAGCAGGAGGCTGTCGAACAGCATGAACACCTCCGTCGACGGCTGGTGGATCGTGCACAGCACCGTGCGGCCCGTGTTGGCCACCTTCCGTACTCCGTCCATGATCACCTTGGCCGACCGCGCGTCCAGACCACTGGTCGGTTCATCCAGGAACAGCACACTCGGTTGCGCTGCAAGCTCCACTCCGATCGTGAGACGCTTGAGCTGCTCGACACTGCAGCTACGAACGATATGGTCGGCGAACGACTCCAGATCCAGCAGCTCCAGACACTCCTGCACGGAATCCAATTTGGCATCGTCCGACACGTCAGCACCTTGGCGAAGGAACGCACTGAACGTCAGCGCCTCACGGATCGTGGCCGTATCAGCGTGGATGTCCATTTGCTCGCAGTATCCAGTGGCTCGACGCACCGCCAGATCTGTCGCTTCGTATCCATTGAGCAGGATCTTTCCGCGAGTCTTGCCACCTGTCTTGCGTTTGGCGATGACGTCCATGAGCGTCGTCTTACCTGCGCCCGACGAACCCATCAACGCAGTCATCTTACCAGGCAACGCGAAGCCGGAGATACCCTTGAGCAGATCGATGGTATCTGTCTTTGAGCCTGGCACTGGAACCGTGTACCACAGATCCTGAAATGCCACGGTGACAGGCACAATGTGACGCTCACGACGGCTCACGCGGATCGCCATGTCCACGTGGACGTTGCTC
Source organism: Pythium diclinum (assembly GCA_023337495.1). Taxonomy (NCBI): domain Eukaryota; phylum Oomycota; class Peronosporomycetes; order Pythiales; family Pythiaceae; genus Pythium; species Pythium diclinum. Next base: position 4,211 of record JAADXB010000668.1, read on the forward strand.
GAGTGGATACCACCGGTCTTGGGAGTCTCGAGCAGCGCGTACTCGGTGGTCTTTTCCTTCTTCGGCACGACGACGTTCTCAGGTGCTTCAAGGCGCTTGTGCTCGAGCACGTAGCACGCCAGCAGCATGCACACAGCGTACACGACGATGTTGTACACCACGCCGTACACCACCCACGACTTGTCGGTCTGGATATCGAAGTAGTCCAAGTAGAACTCGCCCATGGTGCGGTTGTACTTGGCCTGGTAGTTGACGCCTTCGTACACGTCGACGTCGTATTGGTGGCTTCGGTATTGGGACACAGCAAGCGACCGCACTCCCCACGCGATCGGGTCCAGCCAGTACACCCAGATGAAGTAGTCAGGGATCTGCTCGCGCGGCAGCACGAAACCTGAGAACAGGATGCAGATGAGCAGCGACGTCAGGGACAGCGGCTTGGCGACGTGGATTCCGGACGTGAAACACGAGACCAAGAAGAAGAACGCCGAAAAGGCCAGGTTCGTGAGGAAGAGCAGCACTTCAAACAGCAAGAACGCCTCGACGCTCGCCTCAAAGCCGCACATCCAGTACACGATCATACCAAACACCACAGCCTCTCCGAGCGTCAGTGGGATCTGGCTGGCCGACATGGACATCACGTAGGACGACGTGCGGTAGAAGTTGGAGCGACGCTGCTTGTAGAAGACCTCACGGGCTTCAAAGTACGTCGCGAGCATGGACGTCTGGCCCAGCGCCAAGTACAAAACCGAGAAGAAGATGATACCCATGGCCACCTGAACGTCGCGAAAGTCGAACTGGTAAAAGGCCGAGCCGTACAGCAGCGCCATGATCAGCACCATCACACCCTTGCCCTTGAGAAAGGCCTTGTTACGCATGGTCACGAGGAACTGGCGCCTCATGAGCGTGAGCGTGCTCTCCACGAAGCTTTGGTTGAACTCGGGCACTGGATCCACGTGGTCAGCCACATCACTGAGCAGCAGTGGGTCGTGAGGACCATGGAGAGCCTCGAGCATCTTGTCGTGGACAGCGGAACGCTCAAAGATCTCGGCAAACTGCTCCGGTCGACGCGCGTGAGTTGTCACGCCAGGCGCAGACACTTCGTAACGATGCTGTTGGTCCGTCCCGAGATCCACGAGGAAGTCGGCGACGTCACGACGTGGAGGACACACAAAGCCCAGCTTGGCAAAGTACGGCTGCACGTCCTCACGTGGGCCAAAGTACATGACGTGGCCGTCGTTGAGGATCATGACGTTGTCAAACAACGCGAACACCTCCGGTGATGGCTGCAGCAACGCGATCACGACAGTCTTGCGGAACTTCTTGGCGACGCTGCGCTGCATGCTGATGATGTCGAAGGTCGCGGCGCTGTCCAGACCAGTGGAGATCTCGTCCATGAGCGTGACGTACTTGCGGCCAAACTCCATCTCGCCCGTCGTCACGCGCTTCTTCTCGCCTCCGGAGACGCCGCGCAGCATCGCGTCGCCAACAAACGTGTCTTGGCAGTGCTGCAGACCGAGCTGCTGCGTCACGAGCTCCGGAAAGTGCGTGTACATGGCCTTGGCGGCCTCCAGCGCGGCCTTGTTCTCCTCCGGCGTGCCGTTGGTGAAGTGCGGCTCGCTGATCGCCGCGAGATTTGCGCCGCCAGAACACTGGTGCGCAAACTCGAGCGTCTCCTTGACCGTGAGTGTCGGGAAGTGCTTGTCGTGCTGCGTCACGTAGCCTACGAGCTGCGGCAGCTTGCGCCGCAGCGCGTCACGCGGCGTGCCGTTGAACGTGATCCCTCCCTGCAGCTCGATGTTCTTGTCCATGGGGAACCGCCCACTGAGCAGCTTGAGCAGCGATGACTTGCCGGAGCCTGGCTGGCCCAGCACGAGCGTGATGGTTCCTGGCTGGAACACGCCGCTGAAGTTCTTGAGGATCGTCTTGCGCACGACGCTCTTGCCGCCGCACGAGAAGCGCTTCTTGAGGTGGTTGGCGATCGTTGGAAGCTCGGCTTTGGCGTCGTCGTCGCCGTTCGCGACCGTGAGATCGGCCGTCAGCGACACGTTCTGGAACCGCACTTCCATCTGCGGCAGCGCGCGTCCCATGGCGATCTCCATCTTGGTCGCGACGTGGTCGTGGAACGCGTGGGAGCCCTTGGCCAGCAGCCCGTCGGCCGACGCGTAGTGGATCTCGTCCGCCATGGCCACTTGAATCGAAGTAACTTGTTGGCGATGGCGAAAGTTGGCGAATGAGCAAAGTGTTAGCGTTGGTTTTTGTTGGATTTGTTGGCGTTGGTTTTTGTTGGATTTGTTGGCGTTTTGCTGGTGGTGAGAGGATGGTTTTGTTGGTGGCGGATGAGGAGAAGATGGAGGAGAGGCCAGGTCAGGCAGGCCGGGAAACCGCGGCGGGGAACAACATCACATGCAATTCATATCATCGGAGATCAAAATCAGAGCACATGCAGCCTTGGGTAGCATCAATCATCCGTGAGATCCGAGTGCGACATCATTTCGACGAATATTGTTTCCCTTTCTGCGGTCTAAACTCTCCGTCGATCGCCGAGGCCTCGGGTGCGTGTGTGCGCACACGCGCGATCCGCGGCCAAGAGCCGCGCGGAGAGCCGGGACAGGTAAACGGCAATGCTACCTGATTTGAAGAACATGAAATGTTCCATGGATGAAAGTCAATATGCAAATAGAGATACATGTCATTAAAGCCGGGGTATGTTCTTTGTCGGCTTTGATTGATGTTGTGGCTTCGCCCTGTTTCTGCTCTGATCGAAGAGATATCCGTTGAGATTCAAGCCAATCGTGGCCTGGCTCCATGGACTTCCATCAGTGATGGACGGACGCACACGCACCTCGCGCGCGTTCAAGCAAACTCCCTCCACACGCACACGCGCGCCTCATGCGACTTGCTCCATCCAGCACCGCATTGCAGACTGGGCCGCCCATTGAGCTTCCCGCTTGTACCGGTCCGTGTCATCGTCCCGTGAGGAGGAGTTCCTTTGGCCGCAAGCGCCCGCGGTCTATCGTCTGATTTTGAGGCTCAAGTTGGTCCCTTTGATGGCGCGGACCATTTGAGCTTCCGCTGGAGGGGGACAACATCAGTGTCCCCCCAGCATTGATTGATGGAGATGGCGACCGGCTCACGCCGTCCAGACTGGTGGAGGTCTTCGTGCGTGCTTGGCTTTGGCGTCGTGCTCCTCCACGTCCAGCAGGAACTTGTAGAGAATCAACGGCATCCGGACCTTGTTATCACAGCACGACCGCAGTCTCCGCGTGCTGGGTGTCGTCGTGTCCACCACGAGCCGCACGAGAGCGTTCAAGTAGGTCTCTAGTACTCGGCATGTCGTGGCGTCGTCACTGAAGAGCTTCACGCGAAGCCGAGGCATCGCCTGTCCGTGCTCGAGCAGCTTGAGCATGTTGGAGCACAGCGAGCACGAGCAGAGCTCGTACCCGACCAGTGCGTGGTAGTGGAGATTGTCTCGGAGACGGCCGAACTCACAGAAACGGCGATGGAGAACGACGCTGGGCGTGCGGTTCGCTGGCTTACTGGGAGGCTCGTCGATGGAATTACGGTGTACGAAGCACGCGTTTGTAGGGAGATTGCTCTGTTGCGACTTGAAGAAGATGCCGACTGAGTAGAACGTGTGCCCACGGTGCTTGACGACCGCTGGGACTTCGATGCGGTCGATGCGGTGGATCAATGCGAGCGCCTTGGACACGAAGTTCTCGTTGTTAGGCGCCACAGCGACGCCTCGGTCTAGTGGTCGGAGAGCCATTGACGCCTGATCCATTGTTTTCTTGGTGTAGTGAAAAGGTTGTGTGGGCTGGGCTGGTGGAGCTGGTCTTCAAGGCTCGAATGAAATTGAAGAATGGTCGACGACTGGGATGCCGCTGCCCCATGCACCGTCCGCGGTATGATCAGTATGATCAGCTAGTGACCAGCTACAATCCAGCATGACCGCTGTGGGCACGACGATGTTTTCACTGGATATCTGACCACTGGGAAGATGCTAATACAGTACAGTGGGTACACTGGTCATCTCATCCTGAAGAGAAGACTCACATCTCAGCATGATGATTGGGCAGTGTAACATGCAGATTTTTTGGAGGAATCAAGTCTGTGGCTCAATTGCATCGTTTCATACCCCAAGCCTTTGCGGTCGTGACTGCTGCTAGCACTCATTCCGTGGGTACAGTGTACATTGAGCCTGAGAATGATTCAGGTCGTCCTCCCCAATAATTCCCAAATGTATGTGACGAAATTTGAGGTCACTGCAAAAGGAGATATATTGTGAGACGGCAAAGAGATTTGTTACATCACAGCCCTTTCCGATGGGGGCTTTCGTTGTCGATCGCACCTGAATTTCGCTACGACGTCTCTGTCCTTCGTGTCGAAGAGGAATTGGTGTAGTCGTGACTGCGTCTCATCGGTGCTCTCGCAGGACGAGCTTCGTGTGGCGCCACAAGGAGCTGCTGCCTGAACTACCGCATTCAGGAAGGCTTCAAGATCCTTGCAAACACGGTTGGCGGCACGGAACCACTTCAAGTGGAAGTGAGGCATGACGAGGCCGCGCTGGAATACGTTCGCCATCCGCGTGCACTGCGTGCATTGACACTGCTTGATCGGACTGAAAGCTTCGTATTGGAGATCGTAGCGCAAAGAACTGAAGTCGCTGAATCGCTGGTAGATGATGGCATCAGGTGGTCGACGCGAGTACATGCGTGCGTTGGCGTTTGCGTTGCGTGCCATGGTGGGAATGTTGCTCGTCGAGGCCTTGAAGAAGATGTGAATCGCATAAAACGACCCCGCGTCGCACTTCATCACTCCAGCGACCTCGACATGATCGATTCGACGAAGTTGGGATACCACCTTGGCCGCGTCGCTCGAAAATCTAGGCTCTAAGGCTGTCTCCGCATTGAGTGTTGGCAAATATGGTCGCGCTTGGTTCATTGTGGTTTGTTGGCGAGTTGTCGAATCGAGAAATGAGCGAGAGGAGGAGTGTGAGTAGTAGTTTGAGCAGGACCTCGTGGTTGCAGGGAATACTGTACGAACGGTTTCACGCGATCTTACGGCCTGGAAGAACCCACACGATTCCAACCCTCATCAAGAAGGGAAGTGTCCGTCGTTTTTAACTGAAGGGACCCGCCACCTCGTCGCATTAACCCACCTTGCCTCAAAGTGTTCGATAAAGTCGGGAATCTAATGGCAGTCAGCACTTACAGGGATGCCAAGCTCTTGGCGGGAGGCGCAGGAGCCTCCTGCCCACACACCTGCGTGGATTCTTGGTCATGGGCATCTTCCCAGCGTCGCAATCACGACTCATTGCGATCTTGACTCAGTACGAGTAGAATGTTCATGGTTTCAACGCACAACTCAAACTCACCCTGTTCTTGATTGATAATCTCACATCATGATGATATGGTGCGATTTTTTCAAATCAAAAAGTGTAACATGACGAGATCTTAGACTCTAATGGTCGTTTATGCATTGCTAAATGTATCTTAGCTACGGTTGAGTGGGCACCAAAAAGAGGTGCACGAGGCAGACGACGTGGCGCGCTCCTCTGCAGTTTACACTTCGTCCCGACTGAGTCTGCTCTCGGCATTCTTCCAGAACGCGTCGCAAGAATGCAGTGAGGAGAGGCGACGCATCTTGAGTAGGCGCTTTGAGAGCGTGAGCAAATACCGCAGGACGAACGGAGCCGTAGCTGAGGAACTCGGTGAGCTGCGTGCAAAACGCGCAAGGGTCGCCTCGCGGAAGGGGCTTGGCACAGAGGTGGATCTTGTCGCGGAGAGTGGCAAACTCGGATATTCTTCGGACGATACGCACGTCTGGACCTGCACTCTCGTCAATCGCGGATGGCTTCATCTTGGTGGCCGCGATGTGACCTTGGGGTTGCTGGAGGAACAGGGCGATCTCGTAAAACGGATCCTTCTCCGTGGTGTCTTGGTTCGGGATCAGCGCGACCTCAATCGTCTTGATACGAAGCAGCGATGCATCCATGCTGATAGGCTTGGATCGCATGTTCGGCTGCACCTCCACTGTCTTCAGAGCAGGAAGACCGGACTTGGTGGGAGATCCCAACGATGACGTTGGCGTGACTGGCGTGGACGACATGCTGGGATTGCGGTGGAGTAGATCTTGCCGTGATGGGAAGAGGAGAAATTGGGAATGAGGTGTTGCTGCGGACGTGAGCTTTGTGTGTAGTCGTCTACGGAAAGAGCTCCAACGCGTGGCTACTTGCGTTTCCAGTGGTGGTTGGCAGTGGCAGCGAAAACAAACACGCTGTTCGAATTGTCAGTGAGAAAGGCAACACCGAAGTAGCCAATCAGATCGAAGTATTCTGTCTCTTGGACAATCACTCTGGTGTCTTTTGGTGGTGAAGGACAATCACTCTGACTTATGATGTGCATAGCCGTGGCGCAGACCGCCAGCATCGTGATTATGTGTTTAAAACACCTCGTGGTTTGACGGCGAAATCAGTGCAATCGACCATTTCGACCTTGCACTCGGCATTGCGCTTGTTCGGCACAATCACTGATTGTGCTTCAACAACGACATACAGGTATTGTGAATTCCGGTCAAATTTGCGGATCCAGGGCGGTTCCAAAATGGGTTGACAAATGGAACCACGGTATATGATTGGTAGAAATGGATCTATCAGTGGCTAGGTGATATGAGTTTCAACCTATCCCTACTTTACAAACCTACCCACGTTCGAAATGGTGGGATTTCATTGGTCAAATATCGTCGGATCGATTGTTCGGGCGATTCGGCGGGGCGATTGTTTTTCTCGGATTTGGAAAGTTCGAGTAGAACGCACAATA
>JAADXB010000669.1:0-11025 GCA_023337495.1 Pythium diclinum
GCCGACTGCGAGAACTCCACTGACGTCGTCGTGCTCTCGCCGTGGCTCTCGCTGAGCAATTGATCCCGTGCTTGAGCGTGGTCAATAAGTGCAATTTAGGATTGCAATTAAAATTGCAATTAATATTGTGCCGCCACGTGCTGAGTCTGATCGGATAGCCTTTGATTGGCCAGAGGAAAACGACTCAGATGTCAAGAAATATGAGCGGCTCTACCGTATCGTTCAGTCCCCAGCCACAAACCACGATGCTGACGCGGGTGTGGCGACTGCGCGTCGCGCCGCTGGTCCCCGCGCGCCGCTCTCCGTGGGCGACACTAGCATCCCGTCCCTTCTCAACGACTGATGAAGATGAACCTGCGATTTCCGACGAGCCCCACGCGCATGAGACGACAAAAGAGCGCGAGCAGCGCATTCTGGCGAGGCAGTTCGCGGCCTTGCCGTCCATGTTGGAAACCTTCATCAAGGCAACGGGCCACCTCGTGGTGCCATTCCACTTCCCCATTCCGACTCTCGACCAGGTTGCCAAAAATGAGAAGAAATCGAAGAACTTCTATTTGGCTGGTCTCGTTCGCGACATCAACGACATTCCGTGGCGAGACGACGCGCGCGGCTTGAATCTCGGCAGCATCTTGGAGAAATTCCTCAGGAATCCCAAGCACCAAGCCAAGTTCCCACACGTTGTGGAAGCGCTGGAGGCACTGGGCTATGTTGTGGGCACGCAGACGCTGACTGATATCGAGTGGGAGAGTCAGACGATGCCGGCGCTGCGAGTTTACTACAAACTGTACGGTCATTCGGTCGTTCCGATTCACTTCGTGGTGCCAGAAGACGACGCACAGTGGCCTGTCGAGGCACGAGGGCTTCGTCTTGGGCGGCGGGTTGACAAAATCCGCACATATCGAAAAAAGAACACACCTCAGCAGCTCAAGGACCTCGCGAGTGTCGAGTTCGCATTCGATGCACACGAAGCGAACTGGTCAGAGAAGATCTTGCCGTCGCTGGAAGTGTTTGCTCGAGAGTATGGCCGCTGCAATGTCCCAGCCAAGTTTGTGGTGCCTGCGACGGAGCCGTGGCCACAAAAGGCGTGGAATCTCAAACTCGGATCTGTGGTGGACTCGATGCGATCCCAAGGTGTCTACGCTGAACAAGTCAAGCGAGATGCAAGTCGCCTGGAAGCCATCGACTTTGCGTGGGACCATTTGGAGTTCCAGTGGACCAAGTGTATTCTGCCGTCATTGGAAGCGTACCACGGTGAACACAATGACTGCCTCATCCCCAAGTCATTCGTAGTTCCGTCGAGGCCTCCGTACCCACAAGAAGCATGGGGTCTTCCCTTGGGGGTTACTGTGAGCACTCTCCGGGTGGGTGCTTATGCGACGCAAATCGCACGAGACGCAGAGCGTCTTAAAGCCATCGATTTTGCGTGGAGTGGCGTTCAAGGACGATGGGATTTGATCATTCTGCCAGCTCTCGAGATCTTCTTTCAGATCCGCGGACACTGTCGTGTTGTGGAGAGCTTCATTGTGCCCTCAGAGGCACCGTGGCCCACGAACACTTGGGGGTTCAAGCTTGGTCGGACTTACTCCGACATGAGGAGATTCGGCTACTACGCTGCGCAGCGACGACAAGACCGTGCACGACTGGAAGCTATCGGGGTTCCAATTAAGTTCGACGACGAGGAAAAGTCCGAGTAAAAATGACTAGTAGGCACGTAACTCGTCAGAGAATGTGACTCTGTGCAGCAGTTTCTCTGAATATACAAGTTTCAGCATCGACAAAAGTGATGTGTATTACTTTAGCCGTTTCTTCTCAGCTGATTGATTGTCATTGTCCATGGTGTCTCTCAAAGCCGTCGTCTCGTCATCAGGCACGACCTCAAACCTGTGTACCCTCTTGCAAGCTGGACGTATCATTTGCCGTGTATGTTAGCGCGACCCTGCTCACGGGTACTGCCATTTTCCATCAAAGCGTAAGCGTGGGCAACGCTGCGCATCATTGGACGACCCATTTGGGCGGCCATTTGCTTGATGGATCCCATCCACTTCAAGTGCTGCGTCGTTCATCTGAGTCTGAGGCTGAGCGGGGAGCCTGTTGATTGGCTTGGCGAGATCGCCTCAGATCTGCAAAAACAAAATTTGTTTTTGCAGATCTGAGACCTCGGCGATCAAAATGGCACAAACAATGCCGTGCTTTGCCCGGGAAGCTCTGGATATTTATATCCCTCTTATTAAACCTAGACTGACTACTGGAAACTGTGTTTACATGCTGGATGCGCGGCGATGGCGGGACGCCTCTCGGCGTCCTCGCCGCCGCGGGGCTTGTATTGTGGCTGTGATGCGTTGATGATGAACAACGACTCGTTGTCTCAAGTGGGTGAACTGCTCAAGTCACAGAGCCCAACACTCCTGATAGGTTGCACGAAGGTTGTTCTTGTCCGACTGGAGCAACATTCATCCAAAATATTCATTATTGGGTACTATTCGTGATTGAGGTGATTTTGAAAATGAGATCCAGGTAGTTTGTCATAATATGATACTCAAAAATATGATGCATTATCATTTTTACGAGGAGTAAGACCTTGTCAGATTCCACCTAAAACTCTGGATATAAATATCCAGAGAACTGTTTTCGAGAAAATTAACTTCAAAGTTTTGACCGTGCATAGAAATCCTAATCATGTTTTGTCTTTCAAATGGCGTTTCGCATTGGCTATTTATCGTTTTCATATTCTGAAAATAGTTGTGATTGGATAAAATTGAGATCTGTTCAAAAACGCATCTAACTCAGATCGTTTACTTAGGTGCATAAGTGCCACTTTGATCGCCGGGGTCTCAAATGTGAGCAGCTCATTCGATCGCTCGCCGCACAAAAAATACCGGCTCGTGTCGTGATGCTGACGCGGTCGTGGCGACTGCGCGTCGCACCGCTGGCCCCCGCGCGGCGCTCGCCGTGGGCGACACTAGCGTCGCATTCCTTATCAACGTCTTATGGAGGCAAGCCAGCGAGTTTCCTCGCGTCCAAGCGACGTGAAACCAGGGAAGAGCGCACTCTGGCGGAGCAGTTCGCGGCCCTGCCGTCTGCGTTGGAAGACTTCATCAAGGCGACTGGCCACCTTGTGGTGCCATTCCACTTCCCCATTCCTACACGCGATCAAGTCGTCAAGAAGAAGAAGAATCGTAGGAACTTCTATTTGACGGGTCTCGTGCGTGACGTGAACGAGATCCCGTGGCGAGACAGCGCGCTCGGCATGAATCTCGGCAGCATTCTGAATAAGTTTCTCAAGAATCCGAAGTATCAAGCCAAGTTCCCACACACCACAAGGGCGCTGATCAAACTGGGCTACGCTGTGGGTACCCAGACACGAGCCGAACTTGAGTGGGAGCGTCAGACGATGCCGGCGCTGCGAGTTTTCTACGGGATACACGGCCATTCGGTCGTTCCACAGGACTTCGTCGTACCAGTGGACGACGCGCAGTGGCCTGTGGAAGCTTGGGGGTTGCGTCTTGGGAAACGAGTTGTTGAGATTCGCCACTATCGCGTGAAATGGACGACGCAGGAGCTCGAGGACCTCGCGAGTGTCGAGTTCGTATTCGATGTAACTGAGGAGAACTGGACGGAGAAGGTGTTGCCGTCGCTGGAAGTGTTTGCTCAAGTGTATGGCCACTGCAATGTCCCAACCAAGTTTGTGGTGCCTGCGACGGAGCCGTGGTCACGAAAGGCGTGGAATCTCAATCTCGGATCTGTGGTGGACACGATGCGATCCCAAGGCGCCTACGCAGACAAAGTCGAGCGAGATGCAAGTCGCCTGGAAGCCATCGAGTTCGTGTGGGAGGCTCACGAGCCCCACTGGACCAAGTGTATTCTACCGTCGTTGGAAGCGTACTACGGTGAACACAATGACTGTCTCGTCTCCAAGTCATTCGTAGTTCCGTCGAGGGCTCCGTACCCACGACCAGCTTGGGGGCTTCGCTTGGGGGTTGTTGTCAACTCCATTCGCTTGGGTGGTTATGCGGAGCAAGTCGCACGAGACGCGAATCGTCTTCAAGCCATTGATTTCGCGTGGAGTGGCGTCCAAGGAAGATGGGATATGATCGTCCTACCAGCACTCGAGGCCTTCTTCCTCGTCCACGGCCACTGCCATATTAGACAGAGGTTTATTGTCCCCTCGGAGGAACCGTGGCCCAAGAGCACTTGGGGATTCAAGCTTGGATTGGCTTACAACAGCATGAAGAACTACGGCGTCCACGCTGCGCGACGACGACAAGACCGTGCACGACTGGAAGCGATCGGCTTCCCTATTAAGTGCACCGATGAGGGAAAGAGCGAGTAAAAATGGGTTGGCGCACAAGAACTTGTCGCCTGTGACTTGTAGACCCATTCATCCGTCGAATACAGCCAAAAGTGAATACGCTCCTATCTTTTGCAATGGCCGTCGCTTAATTAATAAACCATGCAACTCGCAGTATCTATATTTGTTTAACTCTAAACTATAGCGATGGTAGTGCTCGCTCTTCGCGGCTTGTGAGTGGCTGTTTGCTTGTCTTTGGCGTCTCGGAGAGCCGTCGTTTCCTCCTCGGCCGCGAGCATCAAAATGTGTTTCCGCGTGTAAAAACCGATCAAAAACAGCAGCAGCAGCGCACTCGACGCGCCCACAATCAGGAAAATGGCTTCCGTCTTGTTTTTCGACTTGTTGCTGGACAACAGCGTCGTCAAATGCTGCGCGGCGTTGCCCGAGTACACCCAAATGATCGAAAACGGCAGCCCCGTGAGCAGCGCTGCCGAAAAATACACGGCGAACGACACGTCCAGCACGCTGAGTCCGTAGTTCTTCATGGCGATGGGGAAAAACGCGATTCTCGTCAGAAACACGATCAGAATCTGGCGCTTGCGAAGCAGAGACTGGAAGGCCTTGAACACAGGGTGGCCTCGCTCCATGTACTCCTTCACGCGACGGCGGCACAGGTACCGGCCGATGAAAAAGGAGATCACGGAGCCGCTCAGTTTGCCGATTGATGCTAGCAGGAGGCCGAGCCAGAAGCCGAAGATGTAGCCCGCGAGCAGCTCAAACGCAGTGGATGGGAAGCTGTTTGATGGATGGAGCAAAATCAATCAGTCGGGATTTCATCGGGTGTGAATCTGGAGATCCATGGACGTACCAGAGGATAATGAACAGCGTGAAGGTCCCAATGTAGACAGCCGAGCCGATGAGCTCATGATTCTATAGCGCACGCAACATCAATCAGTCAGCATCCATCGATGCTTCTGTGCAGAAGATCAATCAGTCCACTCACCTGGATCCAATTGATGACGTCGTTGAACTCGTCCGTTTTGATGAAGCGAAACATCATCACGGAGCCCAAGCCCAGCAGCGCCACCATGCACAGCAGAAACAGTAGTCGCCTCATCCACCACCACTTGCTCGGTCGTTTCTTCTTCTTCTTCTGTACTTCCCCATTCGCAGCAGTCGCTTGATTCAGCGGCGTCCTGGGCGACGGACCTTTGCTGCCCAGCTCCGGCGACATCTCCGGTGATAGCTCGCCATCTTGACGTAGCATCACAGGTGCGTAGCTGGCGAGCATCGGATCTTTGGTCGTCTGCGTGGCCCCGTAGACCGGAAGAAAGGCGAACTGCTCGCTGCGTGTCGGATGCGGCGTCGGGTGCGTCAGCGTGGACGGAAATATCTGTATGATCCCAGGGATAAGCTCAGGTAACGTGCTCGGAAGCGAGGTATGCGATGTGTGATGGATGGCGTCACGACGTGGGAGCTGCCTGAGACGGTGGCGCTTCCTGATCTCTTCGCGAAGACTTCCGATTTGATGTTTGGGAAGTGGGTGATTGATGATGCGATTCAGCACTGATTGATGTCCAAACTTTGATACTGTTGTCGTCACGTTACGGTAAAGGAGGATGCCACGCGATACAAACCACCGTCTGTGCCAGAGCCAGGGAAAGAAAGGGAAAGGTGAAAAAAAATCAGAGCGGTGGTCCATATGGACCTATCAATATATGGCATTATCCGTATCTAACAAGACTAAATTGGTGCGACCTTCGTGCGACATTGTAAAACCGACTTCAAGCGGCGTGACGTGTGCGCGTGGGTGATCCCATCGCCGAAAGAGCGCCAGCGCAACGGAACGATCGCCACCGCGCATTGTTGGTCGCGCGGCGCACTGCACTGCACTGCACGAAGCGAGCCGTCCACGACAAGCGCTGCAATGCAAGCCGTCCAGGAGAACGACTCTCAGGGATCTAATGGTGCGTAATTTGCACTCAAATCCGCCCAATATTGGCCAAATAGCAGCCATTTCCCCCTAACTCATTCAATGGCTAGACGATGACCACAAGACGTACCATGCGCGTTTGACGGCAGTGTTCTGGGCGCATGATCCACGGCGCGTGGACAAAGTGGACGAGATCCTCATGCAGTACCAGGGCCAGGAGGAGCTGTTCATCCAGCGTGTCCACAGAGAGTACGGCGTGCGGGACTTTAGCGGCGAGGTCGCCGTGGACGATCTGTACGAGCACCAGCGGTACTCGTGGCTGTCATTCTCGTGGGGGTCGTCGTATCCTGGCCACTTACTGCCCACGGACCGTCGTCGCTGGAGCGGTCTCCACGGTACGCCGTCGCATCAAGGACGCGCCAAGGTCGAGCCGCAATTGCCTGTGAACTGGCAGTGGACGAGCGAGTGGACGGTGGACAAAGAGACTACAAACTGCGATAGTGAAGGCTGGATCTACGCGTTCGACTTCACGAATCTCAACTTCATGGTCAAGAAGAACGGCGGCAGGAAAGAGCCCAAGGCCACGGACTACGTGAGGAGGAGACGCTGGATCCGTACTCGTGAGAGGGTCCCAGTGGCGCCGGTGGTTTCGTCAGCGTCGTCGATCTCCGTGGAGGATGGCGTGGTTGTTGAAGAGGACGCTAAGGAGAAGGCAGATAATAACGGCGAAGATAAGGGACCGGAGGACGAACTAGATATCCCCGACAGTCTCGATGTGGACGACGATGAAGGGGACGATCCAGGAGATCCAGACGAAGAGGACAAGGACGAAGAGGATTTGAACGCTCAAGTCTACGGGGCGATTGGGTTGCCTGAGCTCATGGAGGAGGAGACGAAGCCCCACGTACATACGGCTCCAGCGAGGCCGACGCCGGCGTCGTCTGGGCCTTCGGAGGCGACGCTCACGTCGTTTTCTATGACAATGGAGAAGCCGGCGATCGATGCGGCGTGGGGAATGGCGGTGAAGAACCTCGAGACCATGTATGCACAGGCCAAGAGCCACAAGGCACTGCGCAAGAAGCGGTGGACGGTGAAGAAGGAAAAGATCCAGCAGCAGATCCACTTGCTGGAGAAGACCATCGCGTCGATGCAGTTGTTTGTCCACGAGGAGCAGCTCAAGCGTCGCCACAGCAGCTCGAACTTAACGCAAGACGCGAAAAACCAGGCAAAAATGCCCAAATCCAAGACCAAGTACCCACTGTCGCCTGATGGGAAGAGCAGTATGTCGCCTTCGAATGTGACGGCGTCGCGTGTGAGTCCCAACGACACCAGTGGCATCAATCTCGCAAGCAAGCTCAAGTGTGCGCAGTCGAAACTGGACGCGTTGAAACGGATCTTCTGGCACCCAAGAGAGAAGGACTACACGCTTCGCTTCAGCATCGACGGCATCTTCTATGGGCTCCGAGACTTCCTAGTCGAGTCGTTCAAGAGCTCGTTCTCGATCCACATGAGCCACCAGTCGAACGGCGCCCTCGGTATCACACCAGTGTGCAAGATCATTCTCAAGGGCCACACTGTTTGCTGCGGCAAGCACGTCAAGGTCGTCGGCGAGAAAGGCACGATCGTGCCCAAGTCGCTGTGGGATCTCATGTACATGGACTCAGACTTTGAGATCACCGTGTATCTGATCTACGTGGACGACGTCGAGAAGGAGCGCAACCCGTGGCTCGCAGACAAGCCCACGGGCAAGTGGGAGTTCCTGTTTGCACCCGAGTCCACACGCGTCGAGCTCACCAACTTCACGCGCCGCACAAAAGGAGGCCTAGATCTGCCAGAGCCGGCCGTGCGGAAGCTCATGAGCGACGTGCTCAGCGCGCTCGTACGCGACCTCGCGCTGCTGTATTTTCCACAAGAAATCGCCGTGGCGTTCGCGTCTCCACCAGCGAAACTCGACTTGGAAGGCCACGTTGAGATCCGTGGCGTGCCGATCGATGACGTGATGGAGCGAGAGATCGAACTCACGAGTGGTGTCGCCAAGCCCAAGCCTCCAGCTCCATCCCCGACGCCAAGTCCGATGCCTTCAGCCTCCCACACGCCGGCGACATCTCCAACGACAAACCACGCGGGGTCCAAGAGCCAGCTTCTATCCCCGACCGCAGTGGCAGCAGCTCCGTTCATTGCCGTGGCGGCCGTGGCCTCTGCGACCGTGAATCTGCTGATTGGCAGCGACACAGAAGAGTGTATGCGCCAGATCGCGGAGCTGCTGGAGCTCACGCCAGCTCAGCTGAACCTGGTTGTAGCTGTTCGCCAGTGTGGACTGTACCCGGCTCCGTATTCATTCCGCTCAGTGTCCACGATCTGCGACTACTTCAACGCGTTCTTCAGCAACAAGGAGCAGGAAGAAGGCGGCGTCGACCATGTTGCGAAGCTGCGTGCGACGTGGAAGCAACTGCTTGAGCTTGTATACATCCGCAAGCTCAAAGCACTGGGCGACAAGCCAGGGCCTCACAAGTACGAGCTCTTCGATATGGACAAGTTCTTGGACCGCATCGCCGTGCTCACGCGCAAGCCTGCCAAAGTCGAGATGACAGTTACGCGGTTCAACTGCACAGTGGACGCCATGAGCGTCGTCGATGCCATGGCGCAAATGTTCGAACGTGTGGTACTGGGCATCGACTACAGTAAACCCCGAGCGGAGGCTGACCGTCTCATCTACGGCTTCCGCTTCGGTCGCAAGCCCAAGGTCACTACAGCGGCGGCTATGGCTGCCCACGCACAGAGTGCGCAGTTATTGGACCCGACGATTCACTTGCAAATGGACTCGTCGTTCCGCAGTCGACTAAAGGCGTTTAGCAAGTTCTGCCGCGCGTTGAAAGGCGGCATCGACCTCATCAAACGCAATCTCGACCGGCTCAGCCTAGAGGTCGCTGGCCACGTGCAAGGCACAGGCAAGGACTGCGCTATCCACGGCTCGTTCCGCGACTTGGACTTCACTGGTCCTGTGAACCTCTCACTCCACGTGCCGGCGTTGTCTCTTGGTACATACCGCGTGCAGACCATCGCACTTGGCAACGATCGCATTGGGCTGCAGATCGAACTGCTGCTTCCACCTGCAAAGTCTCACCACCACCACAAGCACAAGAGCCGTCGAAAGCCAGAAGACCGCGTGCTGCTCAAGGCTATGCTCACCGACTTCTCCACGGACGTGCTGCTGGATGTAGACGCGCTGATCGCCAAGCACCACACGCGCAGTATGTCGAGTGCCACGGAGATGACGGCGCCGTGGGTACCCTCAGCTTCCTTCGCCAAGGAAGTGGAGACCGAGAAGACCAATGAAAAGCACCCCGCGCTGTCCATCTCTGTGCACTCGACGACAGGCGTCAACGACGTGGACGAAGACGTCGAGAATGTGATCCGCATCCCGTCTCCGACCAACAACCCGAAGGAGGCCTACGGCAAGATCCGCGTGGCCTCCAGCGAGTTCACCAAGCTCCATGTACGAGCCAAGACCGGGTCGTTCGCCACCAAGCTCATGCCTTTGCTCAAGATGCTCATGGACGTCGCTCGGCCGTTTTTCCTCGAGTCGTTCCCAGAACACCAAGTGCTTTTCGACCGACTCCACACGTGTCTGCTCAAGTGGCTCTGCGCCAAGGAGCTCCAAATGGACTTCGACCTGCTTATCAAGAGCTTTCTACACCACCCGACGTCGCCAACGCCTCAGAAGGAGTCGCCGACTGGGTCCCAGCAACAGACCGAGTTACTCTTCTTCACAGTGTGTGGCTCGCCAGCCCACCCGACGCCACTGGTGTATCGTGATGAGCTCCACCTCCTGGACGTGATCCTCCAGGGCGACGACCTCGTCAACATTTGGATCGACGACCGGTACCCGCCCTACTCAAATCCTCTTTACTTCTAGATAATAAAAAGCAATGCTGGTAGATGAAGGCAAATTGCGTATAAATTAAATTTGAATGGAGTACTACAACGCGAATATGCACACAACCCACACCCAGCACCGCCTTACCGGTCCCCTCTTCTCCCACAAAACTGAATCGCTCACCGCGTTCTACGTCGCGACCACGAATACTCACTGCGCTGCTGCGTCTTAGATCTCTACTGGGACAGGTATCGACGGTGGAGAAGCGGCAGCAGCAGCACTGGCTGCGGCTTGTTCTTTTGCTACTAGCACGCGGCGAAGCGCGGCGATCTCCGCGTCCAGACGCGAGAGCTGTGCGTCGGCCTCACGGATACTCGCTAGACACGCCTCTCGCTCGTCCACCGCTGTTTTTGCAGTCACAAGAGGAACTGCTATCACCTTGACGTCTACAGGACTGGATACCTCGTTCGTCGGAGAACTCGCGGGTGGTTCCTACAAAAACAAGCGTAGACATACAGGCAAAACGAGTCAGCGCTGAGGCTTCCGATGCGAGGGAGCCCTGGCCCTCCATCCATCAAAGACAAACCGCTGCGACTGGCGCTTCCTTCTTCTCCTCGCACTTCTCGATCGTTGTCTTCACTGGTGACTCGATCTTGGTCGGCGGTACAAGCGGCTTCTGAACCTTCTTCTGCGGCGAGGAGCTGTTTGATTTCCGCCCACGAGTTGGCGAAAGCACCGACTTCTTGACTGGTGAAGACTTCTTCGCGAAGCCGTTTTCCTTCAGCACCTTTGGCTTCAAATCACTCGACGCCACCTTCGCTCGCACCTCGTCCACTACGCGGCTGTACTTTGCAATCGCGTTCTCGTCATCAAAGCTGTCGGATCGGTCTTTCGACTTCAAATCATCCAGTGAGAACCGAATGACGA
>JAADXB010000670.1:0-11009 GCA_023337495.1 Pythium diclinum
CCTCGAGGAAGTGCTTCGTGTGGGTCTGAAGAAGGATCTCGCGAAAGAACGAGTCAAAGACGCGGCAGGGTGAGAGAGAGAGAGAGCGGCGCGTGAACCCAAACGGTTGCAGCATGGCGTCACACGCAGTGGCGGCGGCTTCACTGGCGACTGCAGACGAATCCGCGTCTCGTGAAGCGCCAGAAATGAAGGCTGGAATCAAGTCGCGTGGAAATGAGGACCTCGTGGAGCTCGTGCGGCTGTTGATGTCGTTGCGGTTCGCAGGTGACGAGTATTCGCGTGAGCAGCGCGAGGAAATGTTGCAGGCGGCGCAGCAGACAACGCGTCGAATCGCACGCGAACTACTGGCGGACGACCCACAGAGCGACGACGCGGATGCAGATCTTCTGCGTGTGACGGTGGCTCCGCCGCGGTCGTTCTTCACGTTCCAGGGAAACGGCCGCATGCACTTGCCGCTGATCGACTGGGGCGCCTTCCGTGGCTATTCCATGGCACTATGGATCTGCGTGGACAAAGTCGAGCCGACGCAGGCGCCGACGCCGAGTTTCCAGCTCTTCCGCTTCACAAATGCGTCCGGAACGCTCGGTGTGGAGGCGTCGCTGGCGTTTGAGGACGGCAACGTGGCGAGTCCACTGCTGACGGTGCGTAGCTGCGCTCCTCACAGCGGCGGCGCTGACCAGAAGCGTGGGCATTTCGGTGCAGCAGTCGTAGCTGCGATCGCCCCGGCGGTGACAAACCCACCGTCATCATCCGAGTGGCGACAGGTTGCACACCGCGTGCAGCTCAAGAAGCGGCAGTGGCATCTGCTGGTGGTCACGCACTCGCTCCATTACGTGCGGAAGAGTCGCGTCACGTGCTATATCGACGCGCAGCCACAGTTCAGTGAGGTATGTGTTCTACTGAGTGAGGTGGTTAGCTCGATGCGTGCACTAACATGCTCGATGGATTGTTGTAGGAGCTGGTGTACCCATCGGGGTTGGTGCAAGCTACGAAAGCGACAATTGGTGGTGGCAGCAACGTCGCCGTTCGCCTCGCCAGTGCTACTATGTTCCAAGACGAGATCTCGAAGGGCGTGATCGAGTCCATATTCGCCCAGGGACCGAGCGTGAGTCTGTTTCGGCGATGGAGAACGACTCCCAGCGGCTCGAGTGCACTTCACATGGTGGATTTGAGGGATACGACGGTGCTGAGTCCGTTCACTAGTCCGATGGATGATGCAGTGGCTCGTGCGGCTGCCCTCACGAAGCTTCAAGCAGTTTTCTCGTTCAACGCGATCGACAAGATTGATGGCCACGAAGAAGAAATCTACGCAGATCGGTCGGTGGAATGGATTGCAGAAGGACTTACGGGAAGCAAGGGCAAGTGGGTCTCACTGGAGAACATCAATGCAACATCGGAGATCCAGCAACGCAACGCACGGTTGGGAAAGAATGTGGAGAGATGCACAGTCGCCATGGGCCAGGAATTGAAGACTGGCTGGTTTCGCGTGCTCGGTGTTGAAGCTGTTCCTGTCGTCATGGACTACTTGCTCAAAGCAGTCGAAGATCTATCGTCGAAAGAGAATGCTGATTCAGAGGCGAATCTCGCGCTACTATCGACGCTCGAAAACGCAGTTGCAGATGTGCTCTCGATCGTCAGGGGGCTGCTGCTGAACCAAGTCCGGAACATTCACGAATCGTTGCGGATATACCTGCTTCACCAGATTTACCACGTCAGTCAGCGGCATCCTCGAACTGTTGCCGCCGTGTGGACTCCGAGGAACATTGTCGCTTGCGTGGAAGTGGTATCGAGTATGCTGGCGTTGGTTCCGGCTAGCCTCGTTGAAGGCCGACATCGAAGCCACCCGACCCAACCATCGGTGTGGTCATGGAATCCGTTATTTGGATCTGCTGTGCGTGCGTGGTTGCTCGACTACCGAGTGTGGGCTACACTGAGCTACAAGACTCAGTCGATTTACAACCATCAGCTGTATCGTCTGGCGTGTGAACATCCCAAGTTACTGAACGACCTCAACATCGTCAACCGGCTACTCGAGACATTGAATCTTCACTTCTCAGAACGGCATGGGCACGCAGCAGGAGGTGACCTACGCACCCAGAACACCAAGTCTTCGGGTGACGCCGACAAGGAAAAACATTGGAAGCTGCAGTGCATACACACCATCATGGAAACCATCGAGGTGTGTTTGGTGAACCAGAGCGTTCACGTGCACGAAGCGCTGGAGCAAGAAATTCTGGAGACGACGTTCGCGCGAGCTAGTGACGCTCCATCCACAACGTCACCGGGGGGAGGATCGAGCTCAACCACACCATCAGCTGCAACCAGTGCGAATGCAACACCAAATGCTGACACCCGAGGTGGTGGGTCAGCGGCGTTTGCGCAACGTCGGAAAGGCGGTGTCTTCTTCATGAACTTAGAGAACATCATCTGGAGCGATCAGACGCCAACACCGAACGACGCTCCACGCGGCCAGCTCCACAGCGAAGACAAGTCAGGCGGAGGTGCTCCTTCGGATGCAACGAGTGCATTGTCACATGTGCAAATTCGCTTCTCTCTGTTGCGGGACTTGCGCGCGATTCTTCGCTTCCTCGTGATATGCAAGGATCCTACCGTCTGCTCTGCGTTGGTGCAACTGCTCCGTCGACTTTCTAGCGCATACCTCGATATGCGGTTCGGGCTGATCAGCTCCAGCCTCATTGATGCCTTGTTGCGTCTACTGCGCTCATTTAGCTCGCAATCGTCCCAACAGGATGAACAACGAGGCAAACGACGCAGGAACAAGGCATCGTCGACAGCTGAAGTCCAAGTGGCGACGATCCCGCTGCTGATTTATCTGTTGGATTGGCTCGAATCGGTGGAAGGAAGAACGGTGTGGTGTGGCTTGGAGGAGCACTTGCGATCGATTCTGAACGGAGAAGGCACCTTCACTCGTGGCTTCCTCGAGCTCATGATGGAATTCTACTTCGATCCGGTCGGCCTCTTGGGTGTGCAACAGAGTATCGTCATGAATGATCCGTCGAAGAAAGATTCGATCCTCTTTCCACTCTCGCCCATCCACGGTGGCACCAAACCTCATAGCTCATCGATTCACGACACCGGAATCGTCGTCATGACGGAAGACGGGCTGCGTGGAGATTCAGCGGAGGCCGACGTGGGAGGTGGTGGTGGAGGTGCCGGACTCGCGGCTTGGATCAAGTTGGCGACTGGGTTTTGCGGCAAGAAGTTATCGTTGTCGTGGGAGAAGCGAGTCCAAGTGGTTCGCATGGCGGCACTTCGAAGTCTCACGATGAATATTGAAACTTCATCTGATGCGTCCCCGACTCGCAAACACGTAGACGACGATGACCGTGTTGCGCTCGCAGAAGTGTACGACAAGGGCGTCGAAAGCATCATCAGCCTCCCGTTGAAGAGCATTCTTCCTTTTCTCCCGGTGCTGCTGGCGCAAACTTCAGCGAGTGTGCGCGACCGCATTTTGATGGAGATCAGCGTGAAGCTCAAAACGGACGACGCACACCAAGATCATCAGATTCTATTGATGAAGAAAGACTGGGTGGAGGCGCTGCTCGAATTGTGCGTGATATGCAGCTGCGGGAACAATCAAGAAGACCTCATGCATCCACAAGAGACTTCAGCCAGCCCAAGTGGACGGAAAGCCGCGAATCGTCTGCCTGCGTACAGCTTCGACGCCAACAAGACAGGCGAGGATTTGGTCGTGGATGCTGTCGTGTCTCTACTGACTGGTGCGATGCAACATCCTCGCGGTTGGAGAGCCTTCGTCGATGTGATTGGCGCGTTGAAGATCATGCAGCGCAAGTACTCAATCAAAGATGACTCGCTCGCTAGCTTGCCTCCAGCATCGTCGATTCCAGCTGTGCTCGCGAATCATTCCAAGATTATCGAGGCTCAGCTGCTAGTCCTTGTGCACCCACTCGACTGGCTAGGACGCCTCACGGGTATCGTGCTTCAGAAGATGGCAAGAAGTCGAACGATCTTGACGAAGACGCTGACAGAGAATGTGCACAAAGTGTTGGTGCTGGCGCAAGAAGCCTTGCTCTCGACGCCGCATCAGCACTGCCCCGCAGTCCAAGGCAGTTCCTTGCCTCCTCAAAGAGTGAGTGGGAACTATGTGTTTTCCGACGCTCAGACCTTTCTGCTGAACGCCGTACTCGATGTCTGCACGAGACTCGTTGATAGCACGCACAAGCAGTATCGCAGCGGGCTTGTACCGGGCATTCAGATTCTTCAGACGTCACTGTCGTACATCCCAGCAAATGGAGCCGCATTGGTCGCAAGGATAACTCAGCTCATGGAGAAGGCTTTCCAGCAGGAAATGAATCCAGCGTCGGCGGTGCGAGTGTTCGACCACATTACTCCACGCGAAGTTTTCCTGAGTGCATTGGTGTGCCTTCGTCGCGCTCTTCTGATGCAACACGGCGCCGTGAATGGCAGCATCGATGATCAAGAATCCGAGATACGAGAATCACTACAGCTGCTGATATTGAAGCTCTGTACAAGTGAAGTTTTCCTCGAAGATCTGCACAGGAACGAGCTGAGCGTTCATGTACTGAGCGACATGACCGAAGAAAATGCTGTTGCTGCAGTGCTTGACGCGCTTGGTTCAGCAATGAATGATGCAGAAATGCATGAACGTGAAGAAGAAGCGGATTTGGTGCCACTGTTCCCGAACGCGAAAGAGCTTCGTCCGAGTGATTCGTTGAATGATCAAGAGCAAGGTCGTGAAGGAGATCTTGGTCCAGATCCGTTTGCGGTAGCGTTCGCCGGCTCTACAACTTCCAACTCGAAAGCGATCGTCCGGGCATTCGACAATTTGGGTGATCGCTCACTGTGGGCAGCGCTTGAAGTGGAGGAAAACCGAATGTTGGAAACTCTGAAGGAAGTCACGGCTCGAGAGGGAAAGCGTCACGAGCAAGTCGCGTCTGTGATCGTGCCGCAGCGTGACTTGTGGACGCGGCGTCTGTGGGAATCACAAGAGTTCAAGTTTCGAACGCAGCACGCGCACGCGGTCCTGCCAAGAGCTGTCGCATCCTCAGCGCTTGCTGAACACGGGAACCGAGTTGGAGTTTACGAGTCTCCTGTGCCGGGGCGCCTACGGAAACCTATGGATGTGGATTTTCCGATTGCAGAACTCTCGGACTCGACCACAAGTGAGCTGGAGCATCAAAAAGGTGACGAGGCGGACGCTCGCCATCGCCGTTTCTCGCTACCGTTGGAAATCCACGGGATGGGAGACAGTGGGAGATTGAGCAAAGACGCGGTGGCGCAATCGGGAAGTGGTGGTGATGTCGAAAACGAAGGTAAACTGCTGCTGGAGCGTGTTGGACGTGTTGTTGCGGCACAAGGCGGCGGCGAAATCCGCGATATTACAGCCGAAGTTGAACAGAGCCAGCTTACCCAGAGCCAGCAACAAGGCGGTACTGATGCGGATCATGGTTCAAATCAAGCTCAAGATGACCCGGGCAGCCCACCAAAGAATGACCAAGAACCACACAGCCACTCGTTCGACGACGATGCTGATCAGCAAGAAGGGATGCAGTCGCCTGGTGGAATGCAAGCCGCTTCACAGGGAAGTCGGTTCGATCTCTTAGATGGTGCCATTCCTTCGGCCCCTCGTTCTTCCACTCTTCCTCAAGGACTCTGGCACGTGGATGCCGAGCGCCACAAAGAAAGTGGTCTTGATCCAAGTGAAGGTGTGGCTCTGGCTCCTGGTGAGCAGATTCTTGCGCAAGCCAAGTGCCGACGAGTCATTCCAGAAGGTATGGTGAACGGAAATCTGTACTTTTGTGCCAAAGTCTTGGTATTCGTGCCAACCAACGACCAGACTTCACCAGATACGAGCTCGGCAAACGACGAGGTGGCTCCGGGACTACGACGATGCTGGCGCTGGAAGTACAAGCACATCGTGGCGGTGTTTTTGCGTCGCTTTCGTCTTCGCGACTCAGCACTGGAGCTGTTCCTCCGGAACGGCAGCAACCACTTTCTGGACTTTCCGCACGTCGTCAAGCAGCAGCGTAATGAGTTGGTCCGCCTTCTCTACTCGTTTCTTCCTCGCAACGTGACGAAACAATGGCCTGGTCGTGCGACTGCCCCCAGTCTCTCTGCTACAACCAAAGCGTGGCAGAATCGGCAAATCTCCAATTACGAGTACTTGATGGCGCTGAACACGTATGCGGGCCGAAGCTTCAACGACATCACTCAGTATCCAGTCTTCCCGTGGGTGATCCAGAATTACGAAAGCGAAGTCTTGGATCTAAGCGATCCGCACAACTTCCGTGATCTGTCGAAACCTGTGGGAGCTCTCAACGCCGAGCGTCTGGAAGAATACTGGGAGCGTTACCACTCATTCGATGACCCAGTGATCCCCAAGTTCCTCTACGGTTCTCACTATTCGACGTGTGCGGGTGTCGTGCTCTTCTTCTTGGTGCGCATGCAGCCATTTGCTCAACTCCATCGAAAAATGCAAGGCGGCGGGTTCGATCTTCCGGATCGACTTTTCTACTCGATGCAGGAAACGTGGAACATGTGCAACTCGCAGATGTCAGAAGTCAAAGAGCTCACGCCGGAGTTTTTCAGCGATCCGAGCTTCCTGAAGAACCTCAACCACTATGACTTCGGCAAGCGCCACGACCATCGCCATGTAGAAGACGTGATGCTGCCAAAGTGGGCCAAGGGATCTCCGGAGGAGTTTGTGCGACTGCATCGTGCAGCACTGGAGAGTGAACACGTCTCTCATCATCTCCACGAGTGGATTGATCTCATCTTCGGATACAAGCAGCGAGGAAAGGCAGCGCTCAAGGCGAACAACGTGTTTTACTACCTCACGTACTACGGCGTCGTCGATTTAGATCGTATCGACGACCCTTTCCTGCGTGAATCGATGGAGCTCCAAATCGCCCATTTCGGACAGTGCCCCATGCAACTCTTCAATGGTTCCCACCCCAAGAGAGGTCAAGCCGCGAAGCGCCCTGGAATGGCTACCACGATGCCTACCACGTTGACGACTACCCAACCCCCTTCGACTGAGATAGGCGGCGTTGTGCCAAGTCCGATTCCGGCGTCCTCCTCGTCAGGCGTGAGATCGCCCATTTCGGGAGTCCCGACACCCACACTGGGTAGCAGCGCAATTTCTCGGCCATTGGCTGCAATGTTCCAAGACATCTCAGACGTGGCACAGGAACAGCGGCGCCAGTGGAGTCCAAGCGTCGTTGTCAAGCCGTTAGCAAGGTGTGCGATTCGGTGGATCAAGATCCTTCCTGATCGTCTGCTGACAATGAACGAGGTGGGTGTCGTCGAACTGTACAACTGGAAGCTCGTGCCGAAGCCTCTACTGGCACGCTCGGAGTCTTCGGATACAGTTCCTTCTGCACCAGGCAGCAACACGGGCACCACAGATCTCACCGTCTTACGCGATCCTGGAACTCCAGCACCGCTGCCCCCAAGTCAAGAATCACCGAGCCACGCGGTCTTACCAGAAGATGGCGAGGGTCTCGCTGAAGTCGAAGATGGCCTCATCGTCGATCATGTCGATGCTGAACAGTCTTCTCTACCCGGATCGACGTGTCCGTGGCTCTTGGAAGTCACTCGAGATGACTCGCCGTTTGATGTCGTGCCTCGCGTCCCAGTCTTTGAAGATCCTGTCATCGGCGAGCATCCACTGCCGTCTTCTGCTACTTTCCCAGTCGTGGCATCTCTCAATGGCCGCGTGCTCGTATCTGGTGGAGCACCGAATGGTTCCCTGCAGCTTCGTCTTCTCGACATGGACAATGGTCACGTGATTGCAAAAGCCAGCATCACTGGCCACGACGCAGCAGTTACGTGTCTGAGCGTGGATCGATACTCGTATCACAACATCCCCGCTGGCGGCTACCAATCATCAGATGGCGAAGAGCTTCTTGTCTCTGGTTCGAAAGACACGACGCTAGCGGTGTGGAGGTTGGATCGAACAAAACCGGATCTGCTCTTTCGTCTGCCACGCGTCTCGTCGTGCCCAGTGATGATCCTTCGAGGCCACAAAGCACCCCTTGTCGACTGCAGCGTCAGCTCCTACCTCAACTTGGTTGTCTCATGCTCGACGGAAGATGCCCTCGTTCATTTTCTTCACGACGATGGCGCTGTCGCCTTTCAATTCCGATCAGAAGACGTCAGAAGCGAGAGCAAGTTCATGAAAGTTGTGGCATCAGCCAAGGGGTTTGTCGTGGCTCTCGTGCGCTGGGTTGGAGAAGATGCAACTTGTTCGTCGGCCTGTGTCGTCTACAATCTCGCGGGAGTTTGCGTGCTCAAGAGAGTCTTTGAGCGTGAGACTGTCGCAAGCATGCAGTTGTCAGCCGAAGGCGATCTTGTGATCTTGACGATGCACGAGCCGGCCACGATTCGACTCTGCCGCCTCGAAGAGTACGTTGCTGTCGATGTCGAGCGTTTGTTGCACTCCTGTCTGACGATATTCTTTTTGTTTTTTTTCAGTTTCGAGACCATCCAAGAGTACTCATCAACGTCGGTTGGTGTGGATGCGTCGATCTGCGTCGCAGCGTTTGGTCCAGACGAGGCGACTTTCATGGCTGCGACCGGCCATGCCGACGGCTCCATCGTGCTGCATTTGCTTCCAGATGCTGACGGGTCAGTGTCCTTGCTGGCAAATCTTCGTCGGTTCCTTGGTGTAAACTCCAAGCTCAAGATGGTCAAAGGCACAGTACAGCAGGCACAGAATCTCGCATGGACAACGCTCGGCAACGCAAAGGCCGTGACATCCACAGCACGAGACATCGCTGGGGAGGCCATTGGCGAGGCAAAATCGATTGTCAAGGGCTTTATCTCGTATTTACGTCAAGGACCACAAGGCACGTAGAGCCAAGGCACTCACGACCGCGATGTCGCTGTGGTGGTACCAGTGCTGTCGCGACGAGTCGGGCGCTTGAGCTTGTCTACATGAGCAGGTAAACAGTACGTGTCAGTATGTATAGTAATAGACGTAGAATGCATAAATCCCCGACAGGTGACGCACTGAGAAGCGAGCGAGCAGCGCGAGGCAGAGCCGGAGAGAAGCCCGAGACGATCTGCTTGTCGGCCGGTGGGGGCACGTGGTACTCGAACGACTGCGAGACATAGATGAACGCCGCCAAGTTGAGCAGCACGAGCAGCGCCATGACGTAGAAGATGTACTCGAGCTTGCCGTCGTTCAAGTCGCTCGTGACCCAGAAGGAGAAGATGCTGTTGAGGGCGCCGGCGACGATGTAGCCGAGCGTCGTCGTCAGCAGGTTAAGCGCCTGGCACACGCTGCGCATCGACTCGGGGACCTCCGAGTAGAAGAGATCGTACGCTGCAAAGGTTCAACAAAGAGAAGGTTAGCGTGAGTGAGTGAGTGGATGCAATCGACTGAAGAAGGGGAGAGATCGTACAGGAGATGCTGGTGAGGATCTCACTGATGCCAATGAGCAGGTACTGCGGCGTCTGCCACCACACGCTCATGGTCGACATGGGCAGGATCTCGCCCTCGCTCGCGCAATTGGACGTCACGCCGTCCACGAAGCTCGTCGTCTTGCGCTGCTGCTCGAGCCAGCCAGCCACCATCATCGACAGGAACGAGAAGAACAAGCCCGCGCCGATCTTGCGCAGCAGCGTCGGCTGGATGCCCACGGCGCTCATGCACGGGTAGATGAGCTTGTCGAAGATCGGGATGAACACGAGGATCACGCCCGAGTCGAGCACGTTGAGCATCGCCGACGAGATCAGGCCGTTGCCCGTCTTGCCTCCGATGCGCAGATCCATTTGGCAGCCCTGCAGCACAAAGTTGGAGCCCTGCTGCGCGTACACGGCCCAGAAGATGATGATGATCGACAGGTACGGCATGAGGCGCATGACCTGCGCGACGTCGCTGACCTGCGCGTTCGGGAACGAGCCTCCACTGGCACGCGTCGCCGCACGCAGCCACTGCGTAGAGCTGCCCGAGAAGATGAGCACGACCGTACCGTAGATGACGGACACGGCGCCGGATAGTGCGAAGGCCATGTGCCACGTCGGCTCATCAATGAAGTACGAGATCGTGGTGAGCAGGATGCCCGGGATGAACGACAGCCCGCCGCTGAGCACGAGCTTGCCACGCAGCGAGAGCCGCCCGGCTTCCAGCAGCACCTCGAAGAAGCGGCTCAGTGCGCTTCCCTTGGGCGGCACGCGGCGGTAGCGGTGCTTGCCGCTGTAAAACACGATGAACGCCGCGACAAACACGACCGACGCCGTACTCCTGCGAGATGAAGGGCGGCACGCCGTTCACGGCGATGTTGGTGAGCACGCCGTAGCTGAAAGTGGCGCCGATGTTGATGGTCCAGTAGAACCAGTTGAAGAACGAGTCCTTCTCGGCGCGCTGCTCGGGGATCTCGATGTTGAACTGGTCGGCGCCGAGCACGACGACGTTGGGCTTGATGCCTCCTGCGCCAAAGGCCACGCCGCCAAACAGACCGAGCATGAACAGCGGCATCGAGGCCACGGAAGGCAAAGAGGCCACGACACAGAGCGCGAGGCCGGCGAGGTAGAGCAGACAGAACGCGACGATGGTGGAGAAGCGGCCCAGGTGCTTGTCGGCGACGTACGCGCCCAGCAGCGGCGTGAGGTACGACAGCGACGTGAAGGCCGTGTTGAGCTCCGTGGCCAGCGCGCTGCTGAGGCCGAGGTTCTTGCGGAAGAAGATGGGGAGCGAGCCCGTGAGACCGTAGTACGCCAGGCGCTCGCAGAACTCGGTGACCAGGATGAACGAGCACACGCTCACGATGATGGACTTGTACGGGCCATTGCGAGACGCAGAGGAGGACGAAGAGCCGTCGCCGTCGGTCGGCAAAAGCGACTGCTTCTCATCGGTGCGTGGTTTGTCGGAGGATTGCGCGGCCATGGCGGCGTCGTTTGGCGTCGCGAGCGGCTCGATGGAGAGCGCGTCGACGGACGATACAGCGGGAGATACAGGCGCAGAGGCAGACGCAGAGGCAGACGCGGGGAGAGCGTCGGCG
>JAADXB010000671.1:0-11007 GCA_023337495.1 Pythium diclinum
GGGCTCAAGAACCTATCGGACGTGGAGCAAGCGCACGTCGAAAAGCGCGTGGGCAAGTGGATCTCCTTCAACGTAGCGAATCCAACAGGCCACTACCGACTCAACATGTCCAACCCCATCGATCGGCGCATTCTCATGCGCATTTTGGAGACCAACCGCGTGGAGAAGAAGCTTCGGCTCCATTATAAACTGGCGGATACGTCTCAGCACGGCCTCGCGCAGCAGCCACTGCAGGGCGGCTTCCGAAACATGCGTCTGAACCACGTCGCAGTGGTCATGGGCACGGGCTGGCAGTTCCCACGGTTGGGCATTTTCGAATTCGATTTCGTCCAGACCAAGCGACCGTACGCGATCTGCACGGCTCTCAATGACGCTGCGTTTGAAAAGTTCCTTCGCGAGTTCAAGCAGCTTGATGTGAACGCTGAGACCAAGCTGATCGGCTTACGCTCTATCTCCACGAGCTACTACTTCAACTGCGGCCAAGTGCAACGACTCATGGAGCATTTCGGGACTTTCGAGCGAGACCCAGAGACCGGCATCCTGTTCAGAGCAGAAGTATTCGTCATTCTATTCAGCCGCATCATCGACGAGTGGAACTTCGGGGAGACGCTGTCGCTGTTGGATCTAGCGACCAAGCAGCAAGTACTCGACCGCCTTGGCCATCTCCATTGCTTCCATCCACTTCAGGTCGCGGAGACCTACGGACCACTGCAACTGATCATGTTCGACCATCGACAGCTCGTGATGGTGCTGGTTAAGCTCGCAGCAAGCGGCGAGACGGAGCTCACTAACGTCGTGCTCAATAATGAGACCGTGGTGACTCCAGAGGAGTGGAAGACGTGGGTCAGCGATGACAAACTACCGGCCGCTGGGACTTTGAGCTGCTCACTGCGCGCGTCGCAAGGCATGCAGACCGAATCTCAGTTGCCACCGACGAGTATGCGCAAGAAATTCATTCAGACGCTCTTACTCAAGCTAGAGAACCGCTCACAAGAGCATATTGCGTAATACCAGAGCACTTGGAAACGTCTCTATTCATCAAAAACGATAGTGGATGGCCTTTATCGTCGCACGATTCGAGCAAGCACGAAGGCGGCCGATGCGACGAGAGTCGTGGCAGCAGCGAGAGCAATCGGGTCGTCTTGCACGCTCGCGATCAGTCGAGAGAGGGGGCTGCTTGGGGCCGGATCCACCTTCTTTTCCGTCGTAGAAGTCTCTTCGTCCGACGACGAAGCCGTGTGGCACCCACCACCACAGCATCCGTCATCACTGGATCCAGTATCACACGATCCCTTTCCACAGCAGCCTTCCGCCTTGTCTGTGTTGTCTCCACACGATCCACAGCCTTCATCTCCACCACCGCATCCACCAGTGATGGACTGAACGACTCCAGAATTGGCAGAAGCCAGCGCCTTCATAGCTGAGACCTTGGACGACTGACGTCCTTCTGCGATGATCTGGTCGCGAATACGAGCAGCAGCAGGCGTCGCAGGCTGCGATCGAGAGAGGACCTCGGCGTTCACGTGGAAGCGAGCACAGGCCGTGATCTGGACCATTGCCGTGCAGCCCATGAGCGAGTCGTCTCGCGGCAGTAGCACCTTGGTGTAGTTCTTCGTGTGTGCGACCGTGAACCGCTGGTCGTCCGAGATTTCCGTGTTGACCCAGACCTTCTGCTGCGTTCCAACCAGCGACGTGTACGGAGCGAGCACTTCGAACTGCTTGGTCAAGCGGCGGCTGCGGTTCTTGACGACTTGCGTGGGCACGCGACGCATCTTGGCGGCCGGCGTGCCTGGACGTGGGTAGAACTGCGAGATGTTCATAATGTGGAACTTGTACTTGTTCACGAGCGCCATCGTGCCGTCGAAATCCTCTTCGGTCTCGCCAGGAAAGCCACAAATGATGTCGGTGGCCAGTGTGAGTGCTGGTACCTTCTCCAGCAGCACGTCTGCGACTTGCTCGAACTCTCCGACGGTGTATTCACGGTTCATCGCGAGCAGCACAGCGTCGCTGCCAGCCTGGACGGGTACGTGGAGGAAGCTGTAGACGCGCTCGTGGTTCAGCACTTCGGCGACGGCGTCGAGATGCTGCAAGATGTACGGGGGATTGGTCATACCTACGCGAAGCATGACTCCGTCAGGCACAGCCGCGATCAAGGCTCGCAGTAGCGTCGGCAGGTCCGTGCCAATGTCGATTCCGTAGGCACCCGTGTCTTCGCTGGACAGCCAGATCTCAGTCACGCCCTCTTCAACGACACTTTTGGCTCGCGACACGATGGCTTCGGGCGTGTAGCTGCCCAGTTTGCCGCGAGCGTGGCGCGTCTTGCAGTACGTACACGCGCCGAGGCAGCCCGTGCTCAGTGGAATGATTTCCACCATCGGGTTCTTGCGGATCTTGGGAAGATCCAGTTCGGGCAGTCGGTTCTTCGACAGCAATCGCACCGTGTGGCCCTTGAGCGTCTCCTCCACGACTTCCACGACGCGATCCACTTGCTGAATGCCCACCATACTCACGTCTTCAAGGCCCTTGAGATGGCGGTCGGCCTGCGGCACACAACCAGCCACTACGACGGCCTTTCCGGCAGCCTTTCCCTTCAGCACGAGGTGCATGAACGCCGCCTGGGATGGATCCTTGACCGTGCAGCTATTCAAGAGCCTAAAGATCATGCAAATCAATCAAGTCAATACTGCATAAACTAATCGAAAATTGCCAATACAAATCAAATCAACCCACCACAGCTGCGCGTCCTCGGCGCTTTCCGTGAAGCGGTATCCATAGCTCGCCAGCACACCCTGCATGTACTCCGAGTCGCTCACATTGTGCGAGCAGCCATACGTCTTCAGCCTTCATGACAACCGACAAACATCGTCAGTCTACGCCTCAAAATCCATCAAACTGCTTGTGAATCCCCACCAGATCTTCTGGGTGCCAGGCACGGCCGTAGCTCCGCTTCCAGCGGCTGCCGCCTCTTCGCGCTCGCCAGCCAGCTGCGCCTTGGGCGCCACCATCGGTGCACGCGTGGCGTCCATGGCGCTGCGACTCAGCTCGTCCTCGCCGATCATGTCCTCGATGTCATCGAGATGCTCCAGCATCGCCGTGTCCATTGTCACCAACCCACTTTTTCCGGATTTCTTGGTTGCTCTCCACCACAAGCGCAACTGAACCACCTATATTCAGTTCAGAATCAGACGAATCATATCTGATTCAGCGTGTCTGCGACGTGTGAGAAACGCAAATGTTGTGCAATGAAGAGCTCAATGGTAGTGGCATTGATTGACGAAGGGATCTCATCTACCGGTACGTGCCATGGAGGAAGAGCACATGGGCATTTTGGATACGCCGTGCATCTCTACAGCGTTTACACAAACTTACAGATGACCGTCGGCACGCGGTACACGTTGCCGTTGTCGTCCGAGCATGACGTCTCGATCGCCACGTACTTGCGGCTGCAATCCACGAGGCCTTCGTAACGAGCCTCAATCCACTGGCGCAGTGGCTGGTCGAGCTGGCCTTCGTAGAGCTCCTTGAGTGCCTTGCCGTACGCGTTGCGGTCGTACAGCATGAGACCGCTCACGTTCTTGTAGCGCACGTCGTCCTTGGACGGACCAGCCTCCGCCACGGCGTGGAACAACAGGTCGCAGTTGAGTTCGGTCGCGGTCTTGAACGCGGCGAGGAACTCGTTCAGCGTCGCCTGGGACGACAACTCGATCAGAGTCGAGTCCCACTTCGTGAAGCCCGACGGCTTGCACACCACCTCCGACATCTCCACGACGTCGTACTCGTCCTTGGCCTTCTCTGGTGGAGCTGGCTCCTGCATCAGGTACATGTTCAAGCCGAGCGAGTTCGACGAGTCCTTGAACGCGTCCAGGTCCTTCTGCTGCACGAGCTTGAGCATCTCGAGCATCGCGAGGCCTGTGACCGAGGCCGTCGTGGTCGCGATCGCTGGAATGATCTTGCCAGCAATCATCTTACACTTGTGGCGCGAAGCCTGGCGGATCTTGTAGTTGTGCGCACGCAAGTTTGAAGCCGCGTACACAAAATCAATGTGGAAGTTCATGTCCTGGTCCTTCTCGAAGTCCGCCGGCTCGAAGTTGAGGCCGTTCAAGTTCAAGCCTCCAAACTGTTCCAGGAGCTGCAAGAGTTCCTGACGGTCACTATCGTTGACAGACTTCGCCTTCTCCTCCTCCTGCTTCTTGATCTCGTCGGCATCAGCCGCGATCTTCTCCTCAGTCGGCTTCCACTCAGGCAGAGGGTGCTCCTTCGCGAGGTGGTCGAAGGTCGATGGCTCACGCCATTCCGAGTTCTCTGGAACCAACTCCTTCTCCGGTGGTGGCTGAAGTCCGTAGCAGACGGCGAGAATGTTCGCAGACGAGCGGACAAAGTTGAGCTGAAGCGTGTCGTTGGCATCGAAATCGAGGATCGCCGCCGGGAATCGCTTCGCGCCCGACCAGAACTTCTCACCCGTGTTGGTCAGGTGGTCTTCTGGGAAGTTGTGGATGAGCTGAAGGATGCGGTCACGGAACAGAGCCGTCAACAGCTCAAGCGCGAGCTCCACACACTTCTCAAAGGTCATGCCGCGTCCCTTCTCGATCGTGGTACGCAGCAAACGCAGACGCTCCAGTTCCTGGGCGATCGCGGCAAAGCCAACCTTCGGGTTCGGGTGGTCCACAGTCGATTGGCGGATCTTCGCCAAGTACGCCTCGCGGTTCTCCGTGAACTTCTTCGCCTCGGCAATTGGGACGACGAAGAGATCTTCAAACTGGGCTCGCGACCACTCGATACAGTGCTCGATGAGCGATGGGAAGTTGCGCAGCGTACACATCGGGATGTTGTCATCCTCCGCATCCTTCGGGCCGTCGGCGTAGCTCTGCGTCTTGTACGGAAGCACGACCTGCACGTTACACTTGGTGCCGAGCGTGCCACTCTCCAGCAGTGGGATCTTGTGGAAGACACACTTGCTGTCGACGTACAGACGCGCCTTCACGTTGTCCAGCGCATTCGTGACGACGTCAAGGTCAGTCCAGAAATCATCGTCAAAGACGTTCTCCGTGTGTGGGCCGACAAACTGCTCCAGAGCCTTGACCTTGAGGGAGCTGTTCATGCCCTTGACCGCGTTCGTCGCCGCGACAGACTTTGGCTGACCCACGTTGTGCTCACGGAAGAGGAACTGGCGGTTCAAGTTACTGACTTCGATGCGATCGTTGTCCGTGACCGTGACGAGGCCCTTCTCACCACACGACACGCCGAGCATTGCGAAGTTCTTGAGGTACTCGCAGCCGAGGGCTCCACAACCCACAAGGAAAGTGCGAACGTTCGCCAGGCGCTGGTGGAACTCGTAGCCAAACGCCGTGATCACGTGGTCGTAACGCGATCCACGAGGCGCAGCGTCCGTCGGGTGCTCATCCGGCAACACCTCAAAGGCATCAAAGTGCAGCCACTGCTTCAGCGGCGTGAACTTGCCCGTGAACTTGACGATTTCCTGCGCGACGATGCCACCAAAGAACGCAGCGAGTGGCTGCAGCTCAACGGCGCCATACAACGCAGCTTGCTTGATCACCTTCTCGTCGAGCTCCTCAACCTTGAACGGCTCCTTGCCCTGCGTCAGCTCCGACTGGTGGCGGATGCCTTCCTTCGCGATCGCCAAGACCTCCTCAGCGTCCGCATCGTTGTGCGGCTCAGGCAGGTGGCCGTGACGCTCCTCGAACTCCTGCAGACTCCACAGCGCAATGTGGAGCTGCTCAGCACGGCCAAACTTAGCACCATCCGTGAACATCAGGCCGTACTCGCCAGGGTACACTGGGTCCACGAGCGATTCCTCGAGCGAGTAGAACTTCTGCACGAACGGCTTCTTGTGCTGCGTGAGAATGCCTCCGCCTTCGTACGGCGTGAAGTCGGACGTGTCGCCGATCTTGAGGCGGTACGCGTCAAACACTTCGACCTGCTTGCCATTACGGAACATCTTCTTGTTGGCAAACTGGATGCGGCGCGGGCCCATGTTGTTGATGTTCTTCTCTGGGTGCGACTTCAGCTGCATGCCCTGGACCTCGCTGATCTCGATCCAGCCAGCATGGTCCGAGTCCGGCATCTCGTGCATCTTGCCGTCCTCATCAGGCCCCAAGATCGACAGCACGCCGTCCTTGTCGTTCGTGATATCCGTGATGATACGCGTGATCGGCGCCTCGCCCGTGGCGTCGTGGGTCACAAACTGGTCGCCGAAGTCCGTGAACGTGAAGCCCATGGCACCGCGGATATCACACAGAATGAAACCGATGGCTGGCGACTGCGCGCGGCAAAAGTGGTTCCATTTGATCAGCTCGCTGCGCTTGGTGTGCGAGAACACGACCACGTTGTGCGCGCCCACGACCTCCTCGGTCAGCGGACCCTTGTGAACCGACACGTTCACCATCTTGTTGAGCTCCGCGAGCTTGTGCGAGACCGCCGACGCGCGCGGCTCGCCAACGTCCGACTCATTGAGGAAGAAGTTCGTGCCCAAGTCCTTGATCTCCGCCGGCGTGTCTACGTACGGAAGTCAGTCCACACCAAGGTGAGAAGATACCTTTCCAAATGAAGAGCTCATTTTGACGAAACCAACGCACCGTCGTGGAGCGTGATCACGCCAGGGCCCGCGAGGATCAAGTTCTTCGCGCACTCCATGCCGACGCCCTGCAGGCCGACGACCAGCACCTTCAACTTGACCAGCTACGTACAGAGAGAGAGAGAGTCGATGGTCAGGCCTTTCCCTCCATAACTGTCCTTCTAGGCAGGCGTTTGGAAGCGCACCTTCGCCATGGTCTCGAGACCGAACGCGCCGATCTGTCGGCTGTACTTATCCATGAAGCCCGCATCCTTCTCGAGCTGCTTCGTGCCGTCCATGGTCGCCGCTCGTGCTTCGTCGTCAATCTCTTCGTTCCGCCAGCTTCGACTTTCGTGAGATTTTCCTCACGGGGGCGACGGACCCAGAAGAAAAAAAACGCACCCACCGTAGCCACCGTAAATTACGCAAGAGTAAAACCTCAACATAAATGAGGTTTATTAGCGAGGTTTTTCTCCTTTTCGGAGCCAAACCCACTTCAACCTGAAAAAGAAAGGATCGGATCTCTTCGTGCCACGAAGACTCGATGGCTACACGCCGTCTATATTTCGTATGGCATTGGGCATTGGGCATTCGTATTGCCGCGTTTAACATGCTGACGTGGCTGCGACGGACAGTGCAGGTGCGTTAGGATAGATGCTGGTAGTGTTTGCAGTCGAAGCAGAAGCGGCCGTTCCAGTTGGAGCTGGACGGACAGCACTCGGAGCAGCACACGCGGCCGCAGCGGTCGCAGTGGCACTTGCGGCCGAAGAAGTACGAGAACGGCTCCTGGCACACCATGCACTCGACGATGTCGGTGTCGGGGATCCACGACGGCGTCACACGAAGGTAGCGCAGCAAATGAGTGCCTTTGGGGTGCGTCACGATGCGCTGGCCGTCTGCATCAGGGATGTTCATGTCGGCTCCGTTCTTCACAAGCACGATGGCGACGTCATCTGCGCCTAATGTAACAAAACAAGCATTAGACAACAGCCAAAGACACCAATAACTCACGTCAGACGCACCTTTTTCGACGGCGTAGTGAAGTGGCGATCGCTTCAGTAGATCCAAGCACGACGGGTCACCGCCATGACGCAGCAACTTCTCCATGAGCTCGACACCGACAGGGGGATCTCGCTGCACCATCGTGCACACGTGTAGAGGCGTCTGCTTCAGGTAGTTTGCCGCGTTGGGGTCAGCGCCAAAGCACAACAGCAACTCCATCACTCGGTCAGCGAGTTCGTCGTTCAGTTGCACGGCGATATGGAGAGGAGTGTTGCCTTCTCGGTCGGTCGCATTGATGTTCACGTGCGGGAGAACATCGGGGCGGAAGAAAATGCCGATGACGTCGATGCAGCCTCGTCGAACGGCAGCATGTAGAGGTGTGAAGCCACGCTGGTTCTCCGTACGATTCAGCAGCTCCAAGTTGGACGGCTGCTTCACGAGTAGCTCGTAGACATCTTCAGCCGCTCCATTCTCGACGTAACTGTGGAGTGCCGTGTTGCCAAACGCGTCCACATGGGGACTTGGTTTGAGTGGAGATCTGGTTGGTAGACTAGTCGAATACATCGATGCCATCACGTTCGAAGTGCTGATGGGACCATGGCCGGCAATCTGAGCCAAAGCTGATTCAGCTGCCGCTGCACGAAGCCGTAGCCTTTCCAATTCACCGAGCGCACGCTGTAGCATCTCTCTCTCTCCAGCGGAGCTTTCGAGAGCAGAGCTATTTGGCGGTGCTTCTGGCATAGCCATCGATAGCATTCGATCTGGGGCCCACGAACTCTCGCTGTCGCCCGCTGTGCTTCGACTGTCCTCCGTTGAAGGAGAGAAGAAACTCGGAAAGGTCCCATCCGAGCGATCGGAACGCTGACTCGAAGGTTTGGCCTCGCGGAACGGCGAGTCGATGGCAAAGTCGGGTGTGTCATTCTGCGTCGGGTACGCGGATGTCTTCGCCGGTGCCGTGGCCACCTTTGGAGCACGGGCAGGTGCAAGTGATGCTTGCGTTGGTCTCGTCGACTGCCAAAACTTGAACTGGCGCTGGATGGCCAGAGCCGCGACAATGCGCTTGTGCGTTAGCGCACTCAGCCATTCCCGTACGCGTCGCTGGATGCAAATCGCTGCAACAACTCGAGCCCGCATCAGGCGCTTCCGTTCGCTGATAGCGCGCCACCGTAGCTGGATACTGATGAGAACCACCAGCACGCGACTATACCGTCGTCGCTCTGTTCGGCCACGCCACTTCGTCTGGATACGAGTAGCTGACAGCCTCAATAGGCCATCGCGTTTGCGCTCGAGCTCATCAAAAGCCACTTGACGAAGAAACACTCGCGTTCGCCCGACCTCCGCGCCTTTGAGAGAAAGCTTCTTCACGAGTGAGGCTGAATCCAATTTGATCTTCGGCTGGCGAGCGAGAACCTCGAATCGATGGACAAATTCCGCGTGAGGCATTCGAACTGGATACGATTGCCGCATGATCTCGATCGCCTTGAGAACACCACCATATCGCAGCTGGCGAGCCACCTTCGGCATTTCGAACAGCCCACGAGTGTTCTGGTCATTCGGTTTGATGCATCTGATGTAGTGCGTCTGCGTCTGTTGCACGACCTCGAGCAGATTGGCAAGTTGAAGCTTGAACTGGGATCCGATACCAACTGCTCCAATCACAGATGCTCTTCGTCTTACTTTTGGCCTCTCGTTTGGAGCAGGCTTGGCTGGGATCTCATTTTCTTCAAACGCCTTGAACATCGCTTGCAGGTCCTCATTTTCTGTCTGCTTGAGCAGATTCAGCAGCTCCGAGCTCGGTTGGTCTTTGTTCTTCTCGCAGAATCCACTCGCCGTGTACTTGACATGACCTGCATAGTGATGGACTTGGAACGCAAAGTCCACCTGGTCCTTTTTGGTCGCAACAAACGTTGCCTGGTTCTTCATCTGCAGGTACATCTTGCGCGCAAAGCTCGCGTCACTGCCCTTCGGCATCAGACACTCTTCATCCAGCAGGCTGAAGATACCGCCGGGTCGAAGCTCAATCATCTCGAGACACTGCGTGTTGTCCAGGTAGTCCACTGCTTCCCATTTGACGCCTTCTTGCATGTGAGCTTCTTGCTCCGACTGTAAGATGTCCTTGATGAACTGGAACTGGAGCTTCTCGTTCGCGTAGTTGATACAAAACTGTTCGAACTGGTTCACGTCGAACTCTTCGAAACCGAAGATGTCCAGCACAGAGATGCATGGCCGCTTGTCCTCTTTGTCGCCGTCACTCCGTGATCCCGAGTTGTCCGGCGAGGTGTCGTTGATACGCTTCACGAGGTACTGGAATACCCACCCGTAGAGCGAGCGCGCGGCAGCATCTCTCGTATCGGCGCACTGGTTTTGCGAGAGGTTCACCTGGAAACTCTCACCACTCACATTGATGGTCCGTACGGTCAGCCCCGCCATCAATTCCGATTCGTCGACCTGGAGAAGCTGCGATGTGATCGCCAAGTGCTCACTGGCAGTAAACCGGGACGCGGATTTTGGGCCAGGGACGCACGGTGGTGCGTTCGTCGGATCTTCATCTTCATGGCCGCTCGGTGGTATAAAGCCAATGTTTCCCAGATGTAACAGTGCGCTGACGATCGTCCAGATCGACGACTGCTCTCCTGGCGTGAATCCGATGACCTTCATGGCTTCTATCACTCGTCCGAACTGGACCGCGTCGTTCACATTGTCATTCCGCACGTAGCAGCGACCGACGTTCACGTACTGGAAATCCTTGGCGGCCAGATCGTCCAGACGAAGCTTCTGCTTCATCTCCGGCGTCGCTCCTTTCAGCAGCTCGTAGAAGATATGGAAGTTACGCTCGCCCAGGCCTTGGTGTACCACACGGACACGCTCCAGCAGATACGTGTCGACTGTTGTCCGTACCATTTGCATGCGCACGGTCTCGTCCGAAGTGGCCACTTGGTCTGGTTCATTGAAGAACATCCGCACGAACTTTCCGAAGCGACTACTGTTGTCATTGCGAAGCGTACGCGCATTGCCGAACGACTCGAGAATGGGATTTGCACTCAGCAGAAACTTGGTGAGATCTGGCACGGATGAATTGCCTGAACTATGTGTCGTTGGCGGACTGGACACTGCTGCGAGGTACTGCATGATGAACTTGGTGCTCTCGGTCTTGCCCGCGCCGCTCTCTCCGCTCACTAAGATCGTCTGGTTCTTCTTGGGCTCACTCGCGAGCCGCCTCCTCCGTCGAAGTGACTGGTACGCACTTTCCGCCATCGAAAACACGTGCGGAGGAAGCTGCGCGTCGTCTCTCTGGCCGCCAGCTTGGATCGCCGCGAGCCGCTTATTGTACGACGCCATGTCGTACATTCCTTGGATCTCCTTGAACGGATTCACGGCAATGAGCACGGATCCCGAGCGGCAGTACACTTGGTCAATCGCATAGCGTTCCTTCA
>JAADXB010000672.1:0-10995 GCA_023337495.1 Pythium diclinum
AAACAATTCCGAGAGACGAACGGCAAACCGACGTGGTGGCGACCGAGGCTGACTGTACTCGAATGACGGCTGATATGGAAATCATCCAGGCAGTCTCAGAAGAGGAAGATCATGCTGAGCCTCCGGAGGTGTCTCCTTTACAAGATTGCACGGTCAGTGAGACGAAGAGTGAGCCGAACAGCCTCAGTGAAGCGCCAACCTCAACAGAAGATAGACATACCGTCGACACCACAGTCGAAGAGCCTGAACTTGCAGATGCCGAACTGCTCCACGAGTCTGAGGCTGTCACCGATCAGCGCGATGGTGTTGAAATGGAGCGCAGTTATGTGCAAGACGTAGAGGGGGCAAGACCACCGCTGGCGGAGCTTGAGAACACCATAACTGATGATGGAGAGCCCCATGTCCGATTCGACAGTGAGGAAATCATCAACCACGACTACGAAAACGTAGCTGAGCCCATCGGTGGTGATTCTTTCCCACAAGAGCCATCGCCTGAGAGGGTGGAAATGGAGGCAAACGATCCAGGGGGCGGTCACGAGACCGGTGAACATGAAAATGACACAGTCCAAGCACAAGAAGCAGCGTTTCCTCGTCAGCAAGTCGGTGACGAGACCACAACAAGCAGTGAACGACTGGGCGAGGAAGTGACTGCAGACCAGCCAGTGGAGATGCAATTTGAAGATCCAACTCACGAAGCTGCCGGAGATGAAACAGTAGATCACGAGGCGACGCATGCGGACACGGAGCCACCGATTCACCTTCAATTCGTGCAGTGTGCGGCTGGGCAAACAGTTGAAGACACGGCAGAGCCCACGGTTGAAGACCAACATCCTTCTGCAGCCGTGTGGGACGCTGAACAAATCCATGAAGACGTGAACGAAACTGCAGATACATCGGCCGCGCTGACTGATGGAGACCATCCTCATGAACTGGCAGACGAACACGCCGACGTTTTACCACAAGTCGAGCAGTGGGAAGCGCACGATGATGAGGTCGTTCCTGCTGAGGTTGATGCTCACGCCCAGGATGAAGATCTGATTGCAGGACATCAAGCGCCTAGTCAATGGATCGCCAGTCCAAACGCGACCGAGGAGACTGAGGATTGGCCGCTCCACCACACCCAGGAAATATACGCTCACAATGAACACGCGGAAATCCACACGCAGGACGAGACGCCAGTCTACTTCGATAATGACGCCGCTCAATATGCTTATCACTCAGCGAAAGAGACGTGGGACGCCAGTCAACATGCAGCGGAAGGCGAACAGGCGGAAGGAGAAAATGCCGTCATTCAAGCTGTTGGTGTGATGTACACTGATCATCCAGCCCAGTTCGTCGACGAACTCCAGACGACAAGCTGGTCGTCACATGAGCTGGCGTCTGAAGAGTGGAATCCAAGCCAAGCAAGTGGCCATGACGTGGAAGCCCACGACATCTACAATGCCAGTAGTGGTGCATTGGATACGCAGCACCACGACGCAGTCTTGATGCAGTCGACACACGATGTCAGCGCGGTTCCTGTTATTTCGGGTCCTGCGGATCAAGATGAAGCGGTCATGGCGGCCATCTCTCAGTCTGGCGACGTAAACCATTAATTTAATCGGCGCTTGGCCAACTCCTAGCGTTTGAATTACTTGGGACTCCACATACCCAATCGAGTGTCGAATTGCATGCGCAGGAACTTGTAGTAGCGCGTGATGTGGTGGCGGTCGTGGCTCTTGACCACTTCATCGATCGCGATTGTCACAACAGGCCACGCGACCACAAAGCACCAGAAGTACCAGGGCACGACACGCGCAATAAACGTGACCAACTCAGTGCCGTCAGCACCAACAATTCCCGCGCGAACAGCACTGATGACTAGCTGCACGACCACCAGCACACTGGCAGTAGCGGTCCAGATGCGGTTGCGCAGGGGCGACGCGGAGAAGATGCTCTCACAACGGTACAGATAGCTGGTCGACGAAGCGATCACCGAGAGTCCGACGGTGAGGATCATCGCCGCTTCAGCTCGGTCGATCGCCGCTACGACAGGCACTGGTCGCGGTCGCTGCTGTGATAGAGCGGACGTATGAAGCACGAAGTCGATCCAGCGGAACGTGTGGTACTCGGGGTCTAGCAAGGCCCGGTCAGCTTCAAGTGAAAGCCCCCAGACCCACTCGAAGACCAGGATGGAGATAAGCGTGGACGGGACGTGGCGCAGCACGAAGTACCACGCGAGACGCGGGAGATCGTCGTTCAACGCGACGTCCTCGTTCTTGCGAGGCGTGCGCTTCATCACCTCTTTTTCTTCTGGTGATGCCAGCATGCTCAGACTCAAAACGGGCACAAGTACCCACAGGAACCAGAAGATGGAGCCACAGCTCAGCTGAGGCACGGACGGGAACGGCACGATGTACGTCGCGAGGATGAGCGTAGCGAGGAACAATTGCGAGACGAAGATAAACGCGATCATCTGGTGGAAGTTGGTGAGCACGCAGCGGCCCAGACGGATGAGCTCAATGAGCTGAGTGAGTCCTGATGCTGTGGACGACGACCGGTCAGCAGATGTCGAGCGACTCGTCGGACCAATGCCATTGTTGTTGGCGTTGATGCTGA
Organism: Pythium diclinum; assembly: GCA_023337495.1. NCBI lineage: Eukaryota > Oomycota > Peronosporomycetes > Pythiales > Pythiaceae > Pythium > Pythium diclinum. The sequence goes on from JAADXB010000672.1 coordinate 2,599, forward strand.
ACGAGCATGCTAGTGTGTTCAGGATGTGGCTGAAGTCCACGTCGTCTTCAGCGAATACCGGAAGCTCCTTCCCTCGAGGGAGCTGTTCATCAAACAGTGTGTGGAGTCCAGTTTGCAATGCCACTGCCACATCCGCCTTGGCAAACAACGCCGCATTGCTGGCCTTCAGAGATGATCCGACGCCCATCACGACCTCGTCGTTCTCCTGGAAAATGGAGATCATGTCACTGATCGTCTCCGTCGTGCTGTCCGTATAAAGTGAAACCAAGAGTGGCACGTTGTCGACTTCCTGGATATGACGCTTGATAGCTGCGACGCCATGAGGAAGTCTGGCCTTCACATCCCAGTCCGAGTAGTTGGAAGTCATGCGGTGGGGATCTGGCCCATCGCTTTCGAGCGGTCGCAGGGAAATGGCGCAGTTCCAGTCGGTCTCGATGCCCATCTTCTCAGCCAGCAGCTTGCTGCGACGCATATTGCGAGGAGAGAAGTACACAAATCGGATTCCCGACGCCGTGAGGTCTTCGATAAACTCAGGGATCGCACGTTTGGGTTGCACACCAGTGGCGACCATACCGAGAAAGATCTGGTCGTCCTGGATCTGCCACAGCAGAGATTCCTTCTCAAACGACTCCATCTCCGACGGTGCTACGCCAATCGACGACGCTGCGTCGCTGTGGGTGACCTGACCAGCAGTACCACCACCTAAGCCTCGTTCGTTGCGGTGGCGTGATGTAGGAGACACAGCGCGCGCTGTGGAAGGCACGGAGCTCATGCCCTGCGGCATTCCTGAGCGTCTCGAGTCGTCGTTCGAGGAAGGTGATGCCATCGGGGAGACGTTGGGTTGGCTGCGACAGCGACCTCGTGATGCACTTGCACTGAAACTGCCATGGCCGTCGTCAGCCGGAGTCGTGGTACCCATCGTTTCTTGGAAATTGATCTCGCCGGCGATGCTGTCTTCCACAAGATACACAGGCGGGTGCATGCCGTTGCCATTTCGGAGGGCCAGCTGATCAGACTTGGTGCGCGTGAACATGCCGCTGAGTTTGTGAGGAACAGGAACGTACGACAGCGCAACGCAGTCGAGATCTTCCACTCGCCACTGGTTGTACATCTCCAGAATCGCACGTCGCTTCTCGTTTGTCAACGGACAAATAGACTTGCCGTCCCAGTATTCTGAACACTGAGCGAGGGAGATCATCGGATGTCCACGCGAAAGAAGTTGTAGACGATTCGACCGTTGGTCTTGGACGACCGTCGAGTACAAGTGCGTTTTCAGGTTGCCTCGGTAGCGCGTATCCTCTTGGCCCTGCTCATGGTGGTCGATCGTGTGCTCGTGGTGCGCGAGTCGTGGGCAAATGATGTGCAGCGCCTGCATGCGGCGGAACACACTCAAGTCGTCACGCACGAAACCGATCTCGCGCGTCAAATTCAGCAAATGCTTTGGGAATGGCAGCATGCGGACGTGAGCTGAGAGTCTCTGGATACAGGTTCGCAGGTATGGGTTTCGTGACTTTGTCTTCGCGGACACTTGACCACAACCGTCGTCGACACCCTCTCTGGCCATGGCTTCTGTTTCACTCATGAGGTAGCCCATGGAAGAGTGGTAGTAGTCCGCAGGGTCCTCCGCGTCGTTCAGTAATATGGAGAGACCGATAGGCTTGAGTGAAGCAAGATGCTGACGCCACTTGGGATCTTCAAACTTGAGTCCTGTCTCGCAATCACGATCTGGATGCAAGTCGAGCACTGTCGAGCTGTTGGCTTGTTTGTCGTTCAGCAGAAAAATCTCCTCAACCGACGGGGTCTGTTCACACAGAATATCGTCGTCAAAGCAGCACAGCATCGTCGTGCTGCCAAGACGTTCCAGCAGGCGAAAGGATCGAAACGGGATCGGCAGGAACGGTCGTGAGTTTGGCTGCCGCGTGTCGTGTGCTTGTTGACTTGTCGTCGCGCGAAACTTGATAGTGATGAGGAAGTACTCGAGCGAACGGCGGAACGCAGACTGTCTGGACGCGTGTTCTGACCGCATCTTCTCCCGTTCTTCTGAGTCGTACATGTCACTCGCGTGGTGCTGTCGCTTCGACAAAAGAGCTGCTGCAGCTGCCGAGAAAGAAGACGAAAAGCTTTCTCGGTCTCCTTCACCAGCGCGGTCTCCTCGCGGCGAAGTTGCGTTCACGTGGGTGTTGCTGTCTGCGTACACGACACTCTCGAACGACCCCAAGATCGATGCCGTCGCTGCCGCCTCCGCCAGAAAGAGCACAAAAGGCGTGTTCAACGACGCAAAGCACAGCCAAATGCCAATCGGCCCTCGCAAAATGTGGTTGAGCGTCGTGTGCAACGAGCGGTGCTGGAGCACAACACGCAGGCCGATGGCCAGCAGCACGAACACCGAGTACATGGTGCATACGTAGATGGCGATCAGCCGCGCCTTCGCCTGCAGCTTCTGCGTGTACGTCAATGGGCGGTTGATGCGGAAGAACGCGTCCTCAATGTCCTGGACGACAGGCGTCTCGCGCATCTCGAACACGCGCATGCCGCCGCACAGAGACAGCAACAACGACGGATCGAACGTGGCGTTGCAGCGCTCAGTCTCCAGCGTCTCGTCGCTGCTGGGGATCTTCGCTCCGCGTGGAAACTCCAGCGGCGACTGTGCGTCCGGCGGGTTCAGCGCACAGACGGCTCCAGGCGCGAGGTCCCCACTCATGAGCGCGACGATGTCGCCGTCCACCAGCAGATTCATGGGCATGCGTTGCCAGTGGCTATCGCGGTAGCAGGCGATCAGGTTGGTTGACGGCAGCAGCACGATGGGCTTGAGCGACGCAGCAGCGGGGGCTTTCCCTGTGTCCGCGGCGCTGTCGAACTGCTTGAGCAGATGCTGCACGGCCGTGCGCACGCGTTCCGCCATTTCGTCGTGGTGGCGGCGGCGCTGGATGGCGCTCAGCAGCACATTCAGCAGCGCGGCGCCAAGCAGGAAGAGTCCTTCTAGCAGCGGCCCCACGCCATCCTCTTTGACGTCTTGGCGCGAGTAGTCGACGAACCGGAAGACCGCGCACACGATCAGCAGCAGCGAGAACGGATCGCGGAACTCCTTCGTGAAGTCCGGACTGCGCTCCTTCTCCTCGATCTTCCGCTCAATGGCGCGCAGTAGCCGCCGTCGTGCGGTTTGTGTCGACAGGCCGAACGCCGGGTCACTGCTGCGGAACGTGCTGTAGTTGGCGGTGGAAGACGTCGAGCCATCGTCCGTGCGACTCGTCGACGGATAATTCGGCGGCTTGAGGCGATTCGTCCACGACGACGAGCCAGAGAGCGAGATGGGGTCGCTTCGCATCTGTGGCGCTGCACTACCCTGCGTCTGGTCCGTTGCCTGTGGCTGTAGCGACGCCGCCGCGGCGTCCATCTTGCGTGCGGATCCTGGTGATTTTGGTCGGCGGCGCTTCCTGCTGATGGAAGATGCAGTGGAATCACAAAATTACACATATATGTGTATTTGGATTCATAATAACGAATATAGTCCTTGTCCGTCTGTGATTGGCTGCAAATGCGTCTATCGCCTCGAAACCAACGAAAGTACGAGCGGCCCGCGTCTGGGTCGGTACTCTTCTTCCCCACGCGTCAGCCAAGAGCTCCCGAGAGAAGAAGAAGCCAAGCAAGATGCCGAAGAACAAGGGCAAGGGTGGCAAGAACCGTCGTCGAGGAAAGGGCGATGGCGAGGAGAACAAGCGTGAGCTGGAGTTCAAGGAGGACGGCCAGGGTACGTTTCACAAATCGCATTGGATCCAAAGTTATGCGCGTCGGAAGTGAGGACTAATATGCGGGTGTGTGGATCAACAGAGTACGCGCAGGTGGTGCGTATGCTGGGCAACGGCCGTCTCGAGGCCTACTGCTTCGACGGCGTGACGCGACTGGGCCACATCCGTGGCAAGATGCGCAAAAAGGTGTGGGTGGGTGCCGGTGACATCATCCTCGTGTCCATGCGTGAGTACCAGGACGGCAAGGTCGACATCATCCACAAATACAACGCCGACGAGGCGCGAAGCCTGAAAGCGTACGGCGAGCTGCCGGACAACGCGCGCATCAACGAGACTGCGGTCGAGATGTCGCTGGAACAGGACGACGACGATATTGGCTTCGACTTCGACGACATTTAAAGCGGCCCCCTGGCTGGCGTCGCGGGCCTCGGACGTCCAGGACGCCTCGCTGCGTCTGTGGTGCGGCTCGCGGCGTATGGACAGAGCTATGGTTTAGATAGTTGCTCAATATTACGTCTCTGTGTTGCATCGCTCGCTCGCCAGTGTGATCTCCCTCCCTACTATGAAGTGTTGTGGCTGCTGACTGTATAAATAGGGACTTTGTGGATCGCGTTTCTTAGGAGGCGCCTCCGTGAGCCTCATGATGGTGCCCAGTGTAGCAGAGCGACTCGGTTGCGCTGCTCGGAAGCGCAAGATACAGCAGCAAGCAGAGGCGGCCGCCATGCCTGCGGGGGACGCGTCGGGTCCACTCGCGCTGTCGCGATGTGAGGACGACGAGCATGCAATGCGCAGCACGAAGCTCCCGCGCAAGAGCAGCAGCAGTCGTACGGCCAAGCCCACGGCTGTTTACGGCCCAGGCGAGCGCGAGACCGAGGACGACGATGTGGACATGGTGAGCGGCGCGGCGCCCATGAGCCCACGAGTCCGCAAGCGGCTGGACGAAGCCAAGGAGAACGCCAGCGTGTTCCAACCAGGTGCGTTGGTGAGGATAGTGGTGCCAATAGCATGGAGATTTAAGCTGACGACGGCGCTTCTCAGTGTGTGAGCAGGGCGAGGTGATCCAGTGGATGACGGCGTGCCACCCGGGACTGCTGACCTTCGGCTGCGACTTGGAGCGCCGCGGCTTCACGACGCTCAGCAGCATCGCGTTCCTCACAGAGGACGACCTGCAGCCGTCCATAGACCCCGTGACGAAGCAGCTCCTGCTGTCCACACTCGCGCGCTTACGCCATGAGCTCTTTCGAATGTAATCAAAATCATTTATCAACGTGCCGCTGTTATTCGTCGTCTTCCTCACTGCTTGACACACCGAAGCTTTCTTCGTGAAGTTGAGCAGCAAACTGCGACTGCAGAAGCTGCCGGAGGTCTGCGGCCCTGGGTCCTACTGGCTCTGGTTGTGGCTGTGACTGGAGCGGCTGTGACTTGCTAGGGAGTGATGACGAGTCGTCTCCGATGCGTTTGACGAGCATCGGTGCTGATGGCCGTGCTGTTCGCTGCTCCAGTACGTTCTGCAGCTCGCCCACGAAGCTTGGGATCGGTGCGGCGGTTGGCTGGAGACGTCGTTCGTCGTCCAGACGCTGCTGACGGAGCAGCTCCTGAAGATCAAAGTCCTTCTCGCCGGTGCTCGTGGCTGTGAAGACCAGAAGATAATCACGCTCGGCATCTTGTTGGCTATTTAGTGCCGCTGCTTGTTTGTCGTGGAGGTTTTCCGCCTGAAACTCACTGACGACTCGTTCGTCTACAAGTTGTTCGCTTTCACCTGATGCTGCCGTCGTTCCACCGTTCGTCGCTTCGTCCGCTACTCGTTCCAGCAGCTCCCAGTCTCTCGTGAGCTGCTGCATCAGCTTCGTCATTTGATCGCGTGCGCACTGCAGCTTTCCACGCCACTCGACTTGGTCGAATTCCACGGACGTGCCCTCGCTCGTCGCACTCTTTGCTGAAGACGCGATGCAGTCGACAATATCGTGCTGACTAGCCATCGCCAAGGCCGTCAGCGTCTCGCTAGACGCCTGGAACTCCACGAGAGCGTGGCTCACGGCGGAGACTTCTCTCGGGACTCTAACTGCCGTAGACCCGACTGCTGTCTGCGATGTTTTCTCCCTTGTCTCTTCCGAGTGCGACTCGGACCGGAGCAGTCGGGTACGCCAGCGACTCAGCTCGTGAGACCACGAGCTCATCAGCTGATTCAGTGCCTCGTACGTGCGCGCCTGCTGCGAAAGCACTTGAGCAAACTCATCGTTGGTCTTGTCATCATTTCCGCGCACCAGTCGAGCGAGATCGTCCACGAGCACGTCTCGCAGTGCGCTTTCGAGCAGAATATCCGATAGTTCGCGGCGTTTGAGGAGCGCGGAGACCAAAAGTGACGGCGTCGCACTGTTTGAACCCTCGTTCACTGCACTCGAGAGTGTAGCTGTTGTTGGGATTTCAGCTCTCGCAGCGACGGCGCGACTCGCTTGCTCGAAGGCGTCATTGGCGTCTCGTAATCGAAGCCGCAGTCGCCTACACTGCAGTTGGAACTGAGGCGCTCGAGCGCTGCTGGATTCTTCAAGTCGCCCGATCGGCGGCAGCACACGGCCAAGACGGTATCCTCGAGCGACTAATTCCGATCGCTTGACTATGTCGATGGCTTGAGTGAACGCCGTTTGTAGATTGGATCGCGCTAGTAAGTTGGTACGAGTCTGGGCAATGAACTGGCGGGAGATCACCGAGTAGTAGACAACCAACGCCTGGTAGATGAGCTCCAATGACACCAGTGCAAGCAGGCAAAGGACACACAGTCGCTGCGCAATGTGCGCTTCGAACGACCATGTGAAAGCGCTGACGCCGACCATCACGGTCACCAGAAGCATGAGGGAACCACCGTTAGACACTCCCTGGATCTGTAGCATAGGAAGAAACCAGCAGCGAAGACCACGCCGTAACTCATAACCTAGGCCCGCAGTCTCGAGCACAGCGTCCCTGCAACAATTTTTGTCAGTTTTATAGTTGACGAGGGCGAGTCGTGATGTTCATACCTGATGTTGGTCTGGTCATCAAGAGATTGCAGGAGCTGCTCGAGCGCGAGACGCTGGGCGCTACTTCTCATGCGGCGCCATTGTGACACAATTCGCTGCTGTGTCTGCTGGAGAGGTTGGGTGTGTGTGCGTCGTCCTTGTGCACTCTGCGTCGGTTCTCGCTTGCTGTGGTCCGGCGCGTTCGCTGTCGGCTGCAGTTGCGCCGACAAACTTGGTGGCTCGTCAAGCGCATCCAGTTCTGCTCACACATTTGCCACATTCGTTAGTGTGTCTGGGTATTCACGTGCGTGGATCTGCCGTGTTGAAGACAATAACGCTGTAGTACCCGCTAAGTACTGGCCGAGGGGGGAGTCGTCCGCGACAGCCACGTCCATGTCGTCGATACTTCGAAAACGTGGATGCACTCTTGCATTCTTGGTGTTCTCAGATAATTATGAATGTGTATCCTTCATTGGCTAAATCAGTCCTGAGGAAATCTGACTCTGATCTGTGCTCACACGTCGCATTGGTGAAGAAATTGAGGAGAATTTGTAATTATGCCAGTAATCGCCGATCGTAAGTCCCCACTGGGCTCGACACCCATAGTATAGGTGCGTGGATCCCATACAGACCACCGTCGATCGTGACGGGGGCTATGCTGCGCTCTCTACACTCGAGCCCGCTGAATTCGGCAAATGCCTCAACATCGAAAAGCTCGCGCTCCCATTTGCTGGAGAGCTGTCCACTCTCGTACACGTCCAGGAGAGTATTGGGCACCATAGGCGTCATCGCCAGCCATTTTTCTCTCATACCGAATCGATCGAGCGTATCATCATGGACTTGAGACAGCAGTATAGTGGACTCTCAATCGCATGCTCAGGAAATCCTCCGGAGCATCCACGTCCTTGACGTTGTACTTGACGCTGAGCGGGGTCATGACTCGTAAGACTTGCTCTTCTTCAGCGCGTGCCACTAGCAGGTCGTTCACGTATAGACGCACCAAAAGTAGCGAGTTGTGCACGTGCGAAGGCACTGATCCACGTAGGTTTGAGATCATAGCTATTGATAACGTTGTCAATTTCTTTGTTCCATCGCGCCCGGATTATTTGAAACCTTCGAGCGCTTTGCAAAGTTTCCTCATCATCTTCTCTTGGCCGAGTTGAACATGGGAGGTTTACTGACGCCCCGCCTGCACTGAATAACCCTCTCGTGTGGTATAGTTTATTCTCCTAGAAATGCGAGTTCTGACCAGTGGTGCGTGCTTAATGCGTCTGCACAGAGACTGTGCGACCCAAGCCGTCCAAATGGTTGGACAGCACGCTCCCTCCACGCCGTTCTGGACGGACGAGTACCTCGTGAAGATGTTCCTGGATGATGCCTTCGTTCGTGAGCCTTCTGATGCCTTGGTGATGAATTAGGCCCTGCCGTCCGTCCTCAAAACGTTGATGCCTGCCACCCGGAGAGCTGGGAGGGTGGTTGTCAACTTCCGCATACAGCTGCACAACCATCACCACCACCATCGCCACGATCATCACCACGATCATCACCGCGATTATCACCACTGTCATAACCACAACCATCACCAGCACATCGCCATGAGCAGCTGCTTGATCAAAGTGTGGTGAAGCCGCTCATCCTTTGGCAAGGTTTTGAGGTTT
>JAADXB010000673.1:0-10991 GCA_023337495.1 Pythium diclinum
ATCGAGCATAACTCAAGAAGGAGAGTGAATTGAGCGCCAAGCGACGTATCACGTTGTAGCTGAAAGCGAGATCTATCGCGTGGACACATTCTAGTATTTTACCTAAACCTAATCTGAAATCGTCGGTGAATGATGGGTTAATAATCTCTAAACAGGATATTCCGGGTGTGTATTTTGGGTAAAACATGATATTTTTGCTAAAACATGTTTGGTGAGACAACTCTGTTTACATACCGGTGACGCATCAGTATCGGTGAGGTATCCCCCTTTTGTTCGATGCGCTCTCCAGTTTGAAGTCAGAAAACCCCACAGAACATCAAGCACGAACGACCGACGAACACCATGGCCGACGACGATGCACGCGCCGCCGCTGGCGTCCAGGCGCGTATCTCCCAAGTGAAGTCTCTTATCAACCAGCGCCGCAGCGAGGACGCCGTGCGCGCCTCGCTGGAAGACCCGCCCGTGCTCGCCAAGTCGGACCAAGTGAAGGATGCGAACGCCCAGAACGTGCTGTCGGCGCTCATCGCGTGCAACAAGGGCGAGATGCAGCGCGTGATCGACTCCCTCACGCCGGAGCAGGAGGATAACTTGATGAAGTACTTGTCCAAGCTGATCGCGATCCCGTCGCAGAGCTCCACGCTTCTTGAGTGGCACATGAAGCTGGCGGCGAAGGCCGGCTCGGGCTGCATCATGCGCGCCATGACGGACCGAAAGCAGGTGTAAATACCGAATGTAGCGAGAGATATCAACACGAGCATGTAAATCAAGACGTGCTCACTTTGATACAGTTGTGTAGTCGTTCCTACTAGGCGGTTTTCGTCGTAGTGAACTTGATTTCGTTCAGAAAGCGGTGTATCCGCTTCAGCGTCGGGTCGTCGTCCTTTGCTGTGAGGTCTCGAATGATGGAAAAGTGGTTGCGGTCGGGGATCACTTCCGTCTCGACGTTTGTCTACTCACAAGCACACTGTCAGTTGCCAGTCTCTTGTGACCATGGTGTTCACGCGTTTAAAACTCACATTGCCGCCTTCTCGAAGCCAGGCCTGCAGCTCCGTGGCGTCCTCGCCGAAATGAAAGTCCTCTTCGGCAGTCAGTAGCAGCGCCGGCGTGCGATAGAGTGGTGACTTGTCCCCCTGCCGAGCGAGCACTGTCGTGATCGAACCTTCACGCCACTGGTCGGTCCGCTCACCAAACGCCGGGTTCACCTGACTCATCACATAGTCCACACGGCGTGGCATCAGTCTCCTTTTCTCCTTTCATAGTTTACTTCATTGAATGCCTCACCGTTAGTGTGCCATACAACCGCGCATTCGCCAGTCGGACGACGTTGTACACGCCCGAGACACCCACGACGCCTTTGATTATACTATGGTCAACACCGAGTGGCGCCAAGTACTGTGGGTCGGCAACCACATGCATCAAGAGATGCGCGCCGGCGCTGTGTCCAATCAAGACCATGTTCTCAGGGTCTCCTCCGTACTACAACAGTAGCATCAGCAGCATTTCTTCAGACACGAACTCCCCATATCTAGATATTGATCGGTGCGCACCATCGCGATATTGGAGTGCAGCCACTGGACAGCGGCGGCAACGTCCTTGGAATGCTCTGGGTGAGTGACCTACGAAAGCCATCCGTCATCCTCTCCTCAGCTTCAACTGTAGAGTACCGACAATATCACATCTCACCTCAGGCGATAGACGGTAGTTGACACTCACGCCGATGCATCCAGCGCGCACAAACACCTCCTCGATGCCGTTATTCAGAGGCGCGGCTTTGTCTCCACGCTGCCACGCACCGCCATGGATAAACACGCACGTTGGCAGCTTCTCGCGCGGGAATTTGTCCGTTGGGATCGAGATATCCTACAGTTCAGTTCGCTTAGAGACAATCGCAATCGAGCAGCCCATTCATACAATCGCCGCGTCAACGTACCAGCGTCTGCAGCGCATGATGCTGGGGGCTGTAGGGCACATCCTTCCACGCGAACTGCGGTCTCGTGCTGAGCAAGCGTCGGAACATCATGGAGCTCTTTCGCTGTTCCTTCCTCTTGAAAATGATGACACGAAAGTTGCCAGTCGGGCGGGTTTGAGATGGTCCGACCCACTAAACCCGTTGGAGGATGTTCAACACGCACAGAAGGATTAAAATACGGGTCAGGTTCAAAAAATATCAAAACTGGGTCGTAGCCCACAGAGACAACTTCAATACCCGCCTGATCCAACATCACGTCCACTTACCACCGAAAGCTCGCGCCTTTTGGATTCAAACCAAAACAGGAGCCCTCGAATTCATAAATGTGGTACGCGTGCATGAACAACCAGCGCTGGGTTCCAACCGAGAGATTTTACCCACTTTAGTAGCTCTGGCCGTCCACGTCGTCCAGAACGTCGTTGAAAACGCGCCCTGGCCACGTTGATTTGGGGTCTGATCTGCTCAACTGTGGGGATATCCAAGTTACTGATGCCACGCGTGAATGTGCTGGATCGTTGCATCAGTTCTCATGTGTGAGGCGAGAAACCACAGTACAAGAGTGATGAGGAGCCTCTCCGATAGCGGAACGTAACTGATTCGTTGGCAACTGCCAGTGTCAGTGAAGAACAACCTGAGATCAGCAGCTCCGATCCTCTCAAGTTGAGGGACAAAGTCTATTGGCCCTCTAGGTGGATGATGCTGCACTGCGGGTGCAGGAACACATCACCCACACCACTCAGCTCGCATGCATCGCGAGCATGTCTACGCGCCGTAGTCCCTGCTCTTGAGAGGCTGCGGTCGGCAAGACCACAAAACGACATAGTAGTATGAGCTGCTGCGCAAAAGGGTCCACGCGCACGAGAAGTACTTCGAAGTAAGGCAGCTTACCGCGCGTGCGCTTTGGAGCTTGGTGGTTTGCCGAGCATGACGAGCTCTACGTTCACTATCGGACGAACACGGGCCGCCGTAGTGCTGCGGCGACTTGATGCCCAGAACGTTACTCTTGACCGACTGGCTCGAGCGTGAGCTCCACTGGCACGCACGTCTTCCACAAGCGGATAGTCAAACTGCTGCGCGTCGTAGGCACTTGTGGTCGACGCCTATGTCACTGGATGAACTGACACGAAGCGGTCGCTTGCGGCGTACGCCGGCGCCGATGATGCGCCGCCTGCAGCCAGCACTTGGTTCTCCCACGGCAACGCGGATATCTGCGCGATGAAGCCATCCTGAGAGCCCACAGCCGTCCATACGCCACAGCCGCGTCACTTTCCGTGATCTGCGAGAGGGTTACGATGCGTAACCCCGCCTTTTAGTGACATTGGTTGCAGAAGTGTGGTCGCCACAAAGCTCTCGTGAGTGCAGTAGGTGCAGGCAGACGAAGTCAACATGTTGCGGTCGATGCGCAACGCCTGGCGGCGGAAGAAGATCGATCGTGCGCGCGAGGCCAGCGCAGTGAGTTGGCTATCTATCCACTGCAATGGTTCATTGTGGTTTTGTGGACTGATGTCGTGAATCGATGGTGCTGTAGGAGCTCGATAGCGTGCTCGGAGAGCTGCGCCAGCTTGGCCACCGCACGACGCTGCAGGAGTTCCAGGACTCGCCCATGGTCGCGCGGATTGAGACTGACCGCCAGTACTACAATCTTGGTACGATGATCTACAACAACGCGAATGAGAACCCGGAGGAGGTCCAGAAGGCGCTGTTTCTGTGGCGCAAGGCCATGAAAATGGGCAGCATCCCCGCCAAGTACAGCGTCGCGATGTGTCTCAAGAACGGCGTTGGCATGAAAGAGCGAGACACCAAGACGGCGGTCAAGTTCTTCAGCGAGGTGAGTTGGTGTCTGGCTGTGTGTAGAAATCCTCAACGAATTAGCGTGTGCTCACGGAAGCGATTGTGGACTTTCTAGTTGGCGGAAACGGGCCACAAGTGGGGTATGTTCGGCTACGCAGACGCCTTAAGCAAGGGCGAAGGAACGCGCAAGGATCCGCGCAAGGCCTTCGAGCTCTTCCTGAAGGCTGCCCAGGCGAGCGTGCCCCCAGCGTACCTTAACGTTGCCAACATGTACCTGGAAGGCACTGGCACGGCGAAGAACGAGGCTGAGGGCGTCAAGTGGCTTCAGAAGGCGGCCGAGATGGGCGATCCGAAGGCCAAGTCAGAGCTGGCAGAACTGTATTTCCAGGGTCGCGGTGTGGAGAAGGACGTGAAGAAGGCGGTGGCACTGTACCAACAGGCCGCGGTGCGTGGCGTGGTCACCGCGCAGTTCAATCTGGGCGTGTTGTACTTGTCGGGCGAAGGCGTCCAGCAAGACGCACTGCAGGCTGAGGCGTTGTTCCGTCGGGCGGCAGAGAAGGGTTTCGTCATGGCCATGGTGAATCTGGCGCAGATGTACCGTACGGGCTATGGTGCCGTGCCGAAGGACGTGGAGCTGGCCAAGAAGTGGCTCGAATTAGCGGCGCCTCATGATATTCACGCCAAGGAGTTCCTCGAAGAGCTCCTGGAGGATGACGTTGATGCGTCAAAGTAACAAGAGTACACTGCGCTTCAGTCAAAATCGGGTTGTTATGAATTCCTAACTGCCTAGTTCTATTGTTTCGTGACGCCTACGCCAGACCCGTGACTGACAAGAACGCCTGGATGGTGCATGCCACGCACACGAACGAGCTCAGCACGAAGATGATCCAGGCCGTGAGACGGCGCTTGTCCGTGTGCGGCTTCTTCTTGCGAATCATGGCGTACGAGACACACGGCAGCACGTACGAGATGAGGAGCCCGACGGTCGAGCCCATGATATTCCAGACCACAGCCACGCCAGGCATGACCAGCGCTAGCGACGTGGTGCTCGTCACGATCACCAACGTCAGAAGCACATGGAACGCGGTCGGACTCAGGAACGGGACCTTGGCTCTTGCTGGGTTACGCGTGGCCGACGGCGTCGTCAACAAACGAAGCTCTTCATTCGTAGCGTGCACGCGGAATGACTGGATGAAGCCCCACACGTAGTTCCCCAGGCGAATCGTATTCAGACGGCACGGCTGGATAATCAGAGGCAAGCTCAGCATGATGGTAACAAGCAGACCGACGCGCCCGAGGTTCACAAGCTGGTCGTCGCGCTGGAAGTTGTTGAGGATGTCGTCTTGGACGCCGCCAGGCAGGCGATACGCGAAGAAGTAGCCGGTGAAGCCCACGATCATGTAGAAGGCCCACGTAGAGAACATTGTGCAGCTCACAATGTTCTTGAGACGGCGACGCGTGGGCTTCTGGAGCTCGCGGTAGACCGGCAAGACGTTGAAATGGCACAGGAACGACACGCTGATGATCGGAAACGCGTACACCGGATCCTTCCAGTTGTCCGGGAACCACTTGATCGGCACGTTGTCGCGAATGAGCTCCGCATCCTGAGGACGCGTGTGGCTCGCGCGCACTGTGATCGCAATCGCAAGCACGAGCACCGACAGCAGGCTGAAGATGGATGTAAATCGCAGCGCATCCATCGACTTGGCGAAGAGGAACGGTGACACCGCCAGCAGGCAGACGATCGTAAGCGCGTTCTGCTCCATCACCTCCAGCGTACGGCCGAAGAGGAACTGCGCACCGAGCGAGCCCACGAGGTCCTTGATCAGAATCGTGTACGCGACCATTGTGAGCAGTGTGAGCAGCACCAGCAGCATCACAGTGATCAGGCCGGCGCGCACGCCCAGCGCCTTGCGCACGACCTCCTCATACGTGGTCGCGCTGCCGCGGCGGCTGCAGCTCACGATCACGTACAGACTGAAGTTGGACGCTGCCGCCGAGAGCACCATGAACACGATGGCCAGCACGAGTCCGCACTTGTCAAACGCATACGGCAGCGAGAGCACACCACCGCCGATGATCGTGCTGACCAGGTTGAAAATCGCGGACCGCGCCGTCGCCGTGCGCTCCTTACTGATAGAGAGCAAGCGAATCATTTCCGCATTGTCAGCCAGCCAGTTCCGGTGTTGAACATGCGCAGCGCAGAGTGGGATCAGAAGAGAGAGAGAGAGAGCTGCTCACCTGTGGGGGCCTGGCGAGAAGTACTCGTGGCTGCCGCGGTTGCGCTCGTAGCGGTAGACGCCCGACTCGACCATGTCGTGGGACGCAGCACGCGCCACGTGGGGCTCCGCCACGTCCAGCAGCACAGCGTCGCTCTTGCTCATGGCGCTTGCACTGGTGGTGTGAGGTGGAACTGGAGACGAAGAGCTCCACTCCAGTTGACTGATGACGTCGCGTCGCTTGGTGACGCGGAAGAGCAAGTTGGGAAATGGCACCACAAGTTCAAGAACGGAAAAGGGTTCCCGGTTAAGTGCGAATGCAGCCAAAGTCATGCGCAATTGACGACTCGCGATTGGGCAAACAGAGTCCTCTATTGAAAGTAGGTACAACAATCAGAGACAAACGATTGGCTATAATACCCAACTTTTTTGATCATTTTGATTGGCGCAAAAACATGAAATCCGCAAGAAATTGCGGAGAAAGATCGAAAAGCTCCGCGCACAACGACGACGATGGCGGTTGAAGCCGCCGACGCCAGCAGCTCTAAGGGCGCAATGGTGCCCCATGGAGAGAGATGGGCGAGAGCATTCGGTATGGGCGATGGCGCCGTCCGTGAGAAGCTGCGTTCGCGATATGCGCTGCTCAAGGAGAAGCTCGTGTTCAAGATGGACGCGCACGACATCGCCGACCCTTTGAGTGCATTTGCTGCGATGGACACGCCTCCAAACGCATCCAGCGCAAGCGAACACGAAGACGACCAAGCCCACGAGACGGGCGCCAAGCACAACGGTCGCCCGAGTTGGTCGCAGTTCTTCAGTGAAGAAAACCTGCTTCAGGAGATCAACACGGACCTCGATCGACTCTATCCGGCGGGCAACGAAGGCTTCTTCCAGAACGAACAGTACCTGAATGTGCTGCGCCAAGTGCTCTTCGTATGGTGCAAGCTGCATCCTGACGTCTCGTACCGCCAGGGCATGCACGACGTCGCAGCAGTGGTCTTCTATGCGTTCTTGCTCGACCGCAAGCCCAAGCCTGCGGCGTCGGACGGTGAGGAGAATGGCGCCGAGCAAGAGAAGCACGCCGATCTCTTCGGGAGTCCAGTTAAAGTCGTTGAAACAACTGGGAGTCAAGAAGAAGAGACGCCGCTGCCCGATGGAATCGAAGCCGACACGTTTCTCATCTTCGAAGCCATCATGATGTACCTGAAACCCTTCTACGAGGTCGTCAAGACGCCATACCGAGAGAGCCGATCGTCGCACACTATGTCGAGTGAGGAAGAGCCACGACTGTTCTCCAGTTCGGAGAACGATGATCCGAATCAGCTCTTTGGAGGCCCTGCGGTAGCAACGCCGACCGAGAAGCAGCGGAAAAAGCCAGCACTCCATCAACTGTGCTATCACGTGCAGTATGAGCTGCTGGAGCAGAAAGATCCGCAGCTCTTCTACCACTTGCAGAACCTCGATATTGTGCCGGAAACGTATTGTCTTCGGTGGATTCGCCTTTTGTTCGCGCGAGAGTACACGTTTGAAGCGCTGCTTCATGTGTGGGATGGCCTGATTCAAGATGGCAGCAGACCCAAGCTGCAGTATCCCCCTGTGGAAGACCCGTTGGAGTGGCTGGAACGACTGCCATCGCTTGCTGACCAGGATGCCAACGACCAATCCTGGGTCGGCTTTCCGCTGCTTCGCTTTCTCTGTGTTGCGAAGTTGCTGAAGATCTCTCCAGAGCTGCGTCGAGCAGACAATACGGGCTGTCTCCGTCTCCTAATGCAGTCATTCAGCATGGACAACATTGAGAGCAATGCGCAGCATGAACGGTCAGCGATGGAGCTTGTCAGTTTCGCGCAAGTGCTGCAGAATCCCATGCTGGAACAGCAAGATGGTCCACAAGGTCTCGACATCGTCGAGTTTGGCTCAGGATCACTCGGCATCGTGCTCACCGGAGCGAAAAATCCATTCGAAACACGACTTGCGGTCAAAGACTTTGCACCAGACACATCCGCAGCGGACGGTATAGGCCAGGCTCAAGCCAGTGGACGCGTACAAGTTGGGGATCTGCTCGAGTCAATCAACGGAGTTCCGATCATCGGACTCACAACGGAAGAAGTCAAACGGCACATCCAGCTCGTCGCGCGGCCAATCTGCATTGGTTTTCGCCACTGCACAGTCGTGAACGAGCCCGTGAGCGGCAGTCAGATTCCATTGTCGCTTCTGTCTCCACGAGCAAATGGAACCTCTACTGAGCCCCAGCCTGAAATGCTGCTGCCGGTCTTTTTACCGGGCGAGCTGTGTTACGCAAACGTCGAGACGAGCCTTCAGAAGTTCTCTCTTTTGCAAGATGGATCGTGCCTCGCTCATTATATCAGCGGCAAGTTCTACGTCACCAACTACAGATGCATCTTCACTCGACTGCTGAGCCCGTGTGACGTTGACTGGCAGGTGCCAGTGCTTTCGATTGCAACCGTGGATGGATCGGACACATCGATGCTGCCAGGAGCGTCAGCCATGGACCATGCGCAAGCCGTCCTCGGCTTCTCTCCCATGAGTGAAGACACACAGTACAGTGTCACGATTCGCTGCAAGGATGCCCAGGTCGCTCGGCTTTCGTTCGCCAACCACTCGGACTACACCAAGCTGTACAAGTGTCTCACATGCTTGGCATTCCCAGTGACACTGCTGGACGCATTCTGCTTCGCCTACTCACCGACCGTTGCGCCGTCCGAAGAAGTGCCGTTTGATCTGCGACGTGAGTACCGCCGCATTGGATTGCTCGACTTCCCTGATCGCTTGCGCTGCATCGACCAGTCACCGCGCTACGAGCTGTGCGACACATACCCGCAACATCTCATCGTGCCTGCCGACATGTCGGATATCAAGATCAAGACTGCCGCAGCTTTCCGCTCCCACAACCGGCTACCGGTCGTCTCGTGGGTCCACCGGCAAAACGGCGCGACGATCAGCCGATCGGCGCAGCCACTGGTCGGTCTCAAGTCCAACCGCTCTTTTGAGGACGAGCTACTCGTGCGGTTACTGTGCTGCTCGGGCAATGTGAACGCATTTGGACGTTACCTGATTATGGACGCTCGCAGCCAACTCGCTGCTGTCGGCAACAAGGCCATGGGCAAAGGCACGGAAATTCCCGCCAACTACCGTGGCGCCAAGCTCGTGTTCATGAATATCGACAACATCCACACAATTCGCCAGAGTCTGCAATCGCTCACGTCGATATTCGAGCCTCGCAAAGGTTCCAGTGAAAGTGATTCGTCGTCTAGTTTCTATGGGAAGATCGAAAGCTCAGGTTGGCTCCGTCACGTTCGTCTCATCCTCAAGTCCTCGGCTGAACTTGCACAATCGGTTCAGAGTGGCGTTTCAGTGCTCACACACTGCAGCGATGGGTGGGACCGCACGTCGCAAATGGTGGCTCTCGCGGAGCTCATGTTGGACCCGTTCTACCGCACCATGCGAGGCTTCCAGATCCTGATTGAAAAGGAGTGGTGTGCGTTTGGGCATCAATTTGCTGCACGATGCGGCCACGCCCGCAGCGACGCTGGCAACGACCAGCGCTCCCCCGTGTTCTTGCTGTGGCTCGACTGCGTCTGGCAGTTTGTGCGCCAGTTTCCGAGCGAGTGTGAGTTTGGGGAGAGCTTGCTACTGGCGCTAGCTGACCACGTCTTCTCATGCAAGTACGGCACCTTCATGTTCGACTGCGAGCGGCAAAGGTACGTTCTTCATACAAATATCAAGTATAGAGTGGGAAAGTACAGCCACTGACAACTGCTTTGCCACCCAACAACAGGAAAGAGTTTTTCGCCAAGCACCGCGTGAACTCGATGTGGAGCGACATCAACAGCCACAGTGAGCGGTTCACGAACGCGATGTATGCACCGACTGCCGAAGTTCCGTTGCTGGTTCCCAGTACGCTGTCCAAGAACATCAAGTGCGTGCTCATTTGACGCCGACTACCCTGCACCGCGCCGTACTGTATCTCGTGAGACTGACGGCTCTTCTGTGGTGTGTTTGTAGACTGTGGAAGGGATACTTCTGTCGCTGGGACCCGACTTTGATCCCGCCCGTTGCAGCTCGTCAGTTCTACTGAACCTGAATCCCGTGCTCGTCATCACATGAACGTCTGGCTTGTTGGATCTCTTCAATCTTCAACCGAACCTGCGTTACCGCATAGTCCGATTTTCGATGCGATACAGATATCAAGTACAAAATACGTCCACGTAACGAAGGGTCTGCAGTACACCCTTAATTCCACTTCGCTTCCGGACCCTTTCACACTTTTTCTGGAAGAACAGGGCGGCCAGTGAATAAGCACGGCGTGAAAAATGGAACCGTCACCCGCGCAGACGCGCCGACGCGCCGAACTGAACCACTGAGCGAGACAAAGGGAAGCGGGAGAGAGAGAGGGGACCCACTCACGCAGAGAAGAGAAGCCTTGGCGTGTCGGCTGTGCGTCGTGTGAGGCGTGTCATTTGTCTGCGTACTCCAGCATTGGAGCGGCACCGCCCATGGACGTCGAGTGCTACAAGCGCCAGCAGAGTGGCGGCGCGCCGGCCTCGCGGAAGCGGCCGTTCGCAATACTTCCGAATGAGTTCGTGGTGCCTGCGCGCGTGCAGGCGCAGCGCATGATTCCTGTGTGGATGGCCAAGATGCGGTGGCTCGTGCTGCGCGGATCCAAGTCGCCCATCCTGGCGGTCTACCGCCACGTGTCGACCTTCATCATGCACGAGAATCCCTTGCGAGTGATGTTGCTGGACGCGGATACGACTGTCCACGCGGCGGGGGAGAAGGGCATGGTCATCGTGAGCTCGCGCGTTCGTCGAAACGACACATGGGTCATGGGCTTTGAGTCCAGTGCTCAGCGAAAGCGTATGTACGAGCTAGTCAAGATGTGGATCGAGCTCAGCGCGTTCCTTCAAACACTTACGAGGTTCGTGAGCATCACCAAGAGCCAATGCTCTGTCGTGTACCGCTGTCACGACCGCCAAGACGCGCAGCGCGTGTAC
>JAADXB010000674.1:0-10988 GCA_023337495.1 Pythium diclinum
CCACTACAAAAGTTGCCACGACGACGACGAGATGCAGATCGAATCACGTGCCATCACGCTGTGCAAGCAGGCCGACGACTACGCAGTCGTGGTCTGGGACTTTGTGGATGACGACGAGCTGCATCCGACCAGTGACCAAGCCGACATGACACGCCAGGCCATCGGAGCGTACGTCCAAATCCTAGCTGTTGCCAATCGTTTTGATCTGGCAGATACTCATGCATGTTGTTGTGGTTTGTTGTATTGTAGCTGCCTGATCCGACACGAGCTGTGCGACGACGGGGTCGAGCGCACTGTGTACCGGTCGCTGGCCACGCGACGCTACCGCTACCATGACCGTGCGTCGCGAGGCGTGCTGCAGCGTTACTATCTGGATTCACGACGAAGGATGCGAACGAACGAGCTGCTGTTCCGTGATATCATGCTCAGTGAGATCGCCAAGGAAGAAGCCGCGTACGCGCAGGCGTTGAAGACACTCGGAGCCTGCTAAAGTGGTGAAGTAAAACAGTTGAAATCGTACACAAATGGCTTTCTTACATTAGGAATCGGTTGCAACTGCAGCGGATGCCTCGAGCTGACGCAGTGCCTGCGCGTACGCGGCTTCCTCTGTCGTGATTGACTCGTGGATGAGCTGGCGAATGAGCAGGTCGTTGGCGTAGACACTCGCAGAGCTGAGCTGCTGGAACCGTTCGAGAACGGCGCGCGGCGTGTGCTCGTGGTGGAAGCGGTAGTGGCGCGTCCGCATGACGCGGCACACCACACGCTCCACACCGTCGTCGCAAGTCTCTCGTCGCATCAGGTAGCTACAAAGGCAGAATCGATGGTCAGACAAATGTTTGACTCTCCAGTACTGTCATATAAAATACTCACGCTCCGACGGCCTGGCGCGTGACGTTTGTATCTTCGTCCTCCGGGTGGAGCTCGTCGTGGTCGACAAAGTCTTCCAGCAGAAGAGCAAAGTTCTCGGTTTGCTTGTAGAGAGTCACGTTGTGGGACTCGACGGCCACGTGGTGGTCATCGATTTGGTGGTCGACGCCCATGACACGGTAGGCAATGCTGGACCCTTCACTAGCTGAAGGCAGCGACAAGTCCACGTCCACGAGCTGTCTCTTGCGGCCAAAGCATTCGTAGGCGTGGCTTGTCGCGACGATCTCACTCACCGCGACGCAAACGCCGCGTAGAGCAGCACTGAGGTCGTTGGTCTTCACTGCGTACACACTGGTCGACGTCACGCCGAAGCCACCACCGTGACCCGCTAGAGGCAAGACCTCCGTGTGGACGAACGGTGTATCTGCCGACGCCCTCGTCGAGGCTGACCCCCTATCGTCACCGTCTTTCACTTGCATCTTCTGCGTTTCCCTGCACAGCATGTCCATCGCCGACTGGAACCGAGTCTCCTGAGCGAGCGACGCGTACTCGTTCCACCGCGTCGACCGGTCACGGGGCAGCTTTGTGTAGTTATGGAGATAATGAGTGAGATCCATGGGCCCCAGCGGCAACGGCGAGGAAAACACGGACTTGAGACCGCGGATGAACTGCGTCTGCGCGTACACGGCTTCTCTCAACTGCCTGCACTCGTCCTCCACGCGGCGGCGCTTGAGTCGTTCGTCGATCGCCGTCTCCTTGGCTGTGCGTGTCGATGGCTCAATGGCCTCTGACGTCTCGGACCGCAGACGCGTGAGCTCGCTGGTGAGATGGCTGACCTCGTCGCGCAGAGTGGCGATCGCATCCTGCCAAATCATACAGCCACCGTCAGTGGCGATTGCTTAAGTGAGACCGTGTCGTTGTGTGGGCGAAAAGACTCGCCTTTGTCTTGTTGTGATACGGAGTAGAACGCGGTCTCTTCGATGCTGCTTGATGTGAGACCGAAGCAGCCTTGTCGACTTGACAAAGTGCTTCTCTTGGGGTGAGTTCGCGTTCGTCAAGCGGAGATTGGGACTCCCACGCGACGCTGCGCGTGGGCTGCTCACGCAGCAGCTCCATCAGAAGCGCGTCCGTCTCGTTCATCGCGTCGTCCAGCAGTCCGTCGAGCACCAGCGCGTCCCACGCGGCAGCCGCAGTCGCTGGAGGCGGCCCCATGGTATTGTACCCACTCCACTACTGTAGTATTGTAGTGGTTCTCTTCTCAAGAAAGCCCCTGATAACGAGGAGCTAATATCCAATCAAAGTACATTTGACCTGCATGAACCCGTTGGCGAGGACGACGTTGCTATTTGGGCTCAGCCACAGGCACCGTGAAGCGATCCATCGCCTGTATGAACGCCTGCTGTTCCTGGGCGATTGAATCGAAGATGATCTCGCGGATGATCAAGTCGTTACCTCGCATGGCCTCGGCGAAGAACCGCTGGAAGCGATGAAGAACGGCTGGAGGAGTATGCTGGTGGAAGCGGTAGCGACGCGTGCGCAGCGACCGGAAGACTGCATGCTCCAGGCCGTCGCTACAGAGCTCGCGTCGGATCATACAGCTAGAAAATATCCACACCGAGAGGACGCATTAGTCTCCAGTCTGTCCAAGACACAGTAAAAAACAACTTACGCTCCGACGACCTGGCGCGTGACGTCGGTCTTCTCGTCCTGCGGGTGGAGCTCGTCATCGTCGACAAAGTCTTCCAGCAGCAGCGCGTAGTTCTGCATCTGCTTGTACAGCGCGACATTGTGGGACTCGACCATAACATGGTCCTGGCCAATCGTGTGGTCCACGCCCATGACGCGGTATGCAATATTGGACGCTGATGGCAACGATGCGTCTGGATCCACGAGCTGCTTTCTGCGGCTTTCACACACGTAGAAGGGATCGCGTTGTGGGATCTCGTGGACGGCTAGGCACACGCCACGCAAAGCCGCGCTCAGATCATCAGTCGCCAGCGCGTACACGTTCGTCGACATGATGGTGAAGCCGTCCGGCTGACCCAACACCTCTGTCGTGATGTATGGTAAGCTTAACGACGCCACAATCTCGCTTTGTTCGTCCGTCGTGGTCATCCGCTGCGTCTCTCGGCACAGCATGTCCATCGCGGCCTGGAAACGGGCCTCCTGCGCCAGCCCAGCGTACTCGTTCCACCGCGTCGACCGGTCACGCGGCAGCCGCGTGTAGTTGTGTAAATAGTGTGTGAGGTCCATAGGCCCCAGCGGCAACGGCGTGGAAAAGACGGACCGTAGACCTCTAAGAAACTGCGTCTGCGCGTACACGGCCTGGCGCAGCTGCCTGCATTCGTCCTCCACTCGCCTTCGCTTGAGCCGTTCGGTGATCGCGACTTCTTTGGCTGTCCGCGCGTACGGCTCAATGGCCGTGGACATTTCGGACCGCAGTCTCTGAAGCTCACTGGTGAGTTGGCTCACTTCCTCTCGCAGAACCGTCAGCGTGAGCTGCCGGAAATCAACCCAAAAGCACGTCAGCCTCCACGAGTGTGCAAGGTCTCACTTATTGACAACCCGACTGCCGACGCACCGTTCGTGTGTCCGCGCGCCTGACTCGCACAACGCCATTCGAGGCTGCTGACACGCGCCTCTTGGTCTGACGCGCGTTCGTCAGCGGCGTTGCTTCGTCCGTCGACTGCTGAAGCGGCTGAGGCTGCTGCTGACTCTGCTGACTCGGCCCGTCCCACGCGGGCTGCTCGCCCAGCAGCTCCGCGAGCAGCGCGTCCGTCTCGTTCGTGTCGTCATCCAGCAGATCCATCAGCAGCGCGTCGCCATCCTGCGCAGCGTCCCAGTCAAATGCAAGCGGCGGTGGCGACGGCGTCGCCATTGTCGATCCACGCGAGGCGAAAATAAATGAACCCAGTGAAATGCATTTGGGATTGATAGGAAAATTTCAACTGAAACATTTCCAGAACGTCTGGATGATTTGTTCCAGTTTTTGACCATTTTCCGTCACAAATCAATATTCCCAAAGAAATACCCACAATACAATAAAGTATGACAGGAAAATCGCCTCTCGGCCACACCAATATATTGGCTCTCCAATATATTGGTGTGGCCGCAAATTTTTAAATTTTTAAAAAAAATTTGAGGGCAATAATTATTTGGGATCACCTTGTGTTGGGCAAGCTCACCCCAATCATGGCCAATGCTCTGATAGTGCTGTTGTCACTGCATGGATGTTATCTCTGCCAGTACTTCTGTGCTCGTTGCTCAAAACAATTGGCATTGACTAATTATTTTGTTTACCCCAATTGAATATGGTGCTGTTGAGATCGCAAAAGAACAATTGAAGACCCTCGCAGCTTGCTAGGGTGAAACGAGCAACTATTATCCAATACTTGTACACTTTATTAGATGGCATCCTAGGTAGTGGCCGCAGCTCCAGTGGACTTATGCACGTCGCAACAGGATGATTCGGCGCCGTACAGTTAGGACGCAGGCACCGTGAAGCGGTCCATCACCTGCACAAGCGCCTGCTCTTCCTGCGCGATCGAATCGAGAATGAGTTCGCGGAAGATCAGGTCGTTGGCGTTCATGGCCTCGGCGATGAGCTGCTGGAAGCGTTGAAGAACGGCAGGCGGCGTGTGCTCGTGGAAGCGGTAGCGACGCGTGCGCAGCGACCGGAAGACCGTGTGTTCGAGGCCGTCGCTGCAACGCTCGCGTCGAATCATACACCTACAAACAACCACACACAGAGTGCACAAGTCAGTTTCCAGGGGACCCAGTACACTGTAGGCAGAGGGGGGGAAACTCACGCTCCGACGACCTGGCGCGTGATGTCGGTCGTCTCGTCCTGCGGGTGGAGATCGTCATGATCGATAAAGTCTTCCAGCAGCAGCGCGTAGTTCTGGGTCTGCTTGTAGAGCGCGACGTTGTGGGACTCGACGGCCAGTTGGTCCTGGTCGATCTTGTGGTCGACACCCAAGACGCGGTAGACGATGTTGGACGCCGTCGCCGACGGTAGCGAGGCGTCCGGGTCCACGAGTTGCTTCTTGCGGCTCACACACACATACACGGGGTCACGCTGCGGAATCTCGTGGACAGCCACGCACACGCCACGTAGAGCGGCGCTCAAATCATCCGTCGCCAGCGCGTACACGTTTGTGGACATGACGCTGAAGCCGTCCGCGTGCGGCAGCACCTCCGTCGTGATGTACGGCGAAGTCAGCGACGGCACGACCTCCGTCTGCTCGTCCGTCGTGTTCATCTTCTGCGTCTCGCGGCACAGCATGTCCATCGCCGCCTGGAAGCGAGCGCCCTGCGCCAAGGCCGCATACTCACTCCACCGCGTCGACCGGTCTCGCGGCAGCCGCGTGTAGTTGTGGAGATAGTGCGTGAGATCCATGGGCGACAGAGGCATCGGCATGGCAAACACAGACCGCAGGCCGCGTAGGAACTGCGTCTGCGCGTACACAGCCTCTCTCAACTGCCTGCACTCGTCCTCCGAGCGACGACGCTTGAGTCGTTCGTCGATCGCGACCTCTTTGGCTGTGCGCGCGTACGGCTCAATGGCTGTGGACGTCTCGGACCGCAGTCTCTTGAGCTCGTTCGTGAGCTGGCTCACCTCATCTCTTAGAACCGTCAGCGTCAGCTACATGGAATCATATCAGCCACGTAAGTCTCCGATAAGAGTCCACAGTCTCACTTAGCGATCTGCTGACGCACCGTTCGCTTGTCCACGCGCTTGGCTGGTTCAGCGCCGTCCTTGAGCGCTGACGCTCGCCGTTTAGTCGCCCTTGCTTTCGTCAGCGGCGTTGCGTCGTCCGTCGACTGCTGAAGCGGCTGAGGTTGCTGCTGACTCTGCTGACTCGGCCCGTCCCACGCGGGCTGCTCGCCCAGCAGCTCCGCGAGCAGCGCGTCCGTCTCGTTCGTGTCGTCATCCAGCAGATCCGTCAGCAGCGCGTCGCCCTCCTGCGCAGCGTCCCAGTCACCCGCAGGCGAAGACGAAGCCGCGGCCGGCAGCGCCGAGCGGGCCATTCCCAGCGACGAGTTACGGTCGGAATCGAGGCTGGCTTCCAACTGTTTGTTTGAGGCGGGAGGATGACTCATCCCAGAGAAAGGAGGGATTAACGTAGAACAGTAGGTTACGCTGCTGTCACAGAAAAAAAAGGCGGACAGACTCAAGATCCAACCATGGAGATCCTTCCTCTTGTCCTCTGATGAAGAGCTCACTCTGTTGCCTTGGCTGGCTGGTGGTCACCGTAGGGGTAGCTATGAGTTCGTGTGAGGAGCGACTGATATGCTATCTAATATCCCGGCGTTTTTCATTCTTGAGGAGGATCAGAAAGATTTGAAGCGGTCAACTCAAGCGTCGAAATGGGGAGGAAGCACTTGACAAAAGAGTGCCACGCTTCTCGCTCTAGCACGAGCGGAGCATGTTTGTTCAAAGGCTCGTGCGTAAGCTCGCTCTTCGTAGTTGTCTCCATAATGAGTTGGCGAGCGAGGAGGCCTCGCAGTGAGCTCCATGGTCGCAGCGATGAACTATTGAAAACTGACCGGGTTGTACAGTATTGCCTTGTGCTCCACGCCGTCACGGCGCCATTGACGTCAACCCATCTCTCACAAATACGAAGTCCATTCTTCTTGGCCGAAGAGACCGCGACGCGTCGTGGCTGGCGTTGGTCTTCAGGGACGTCACTGGAGTTGATCAAAGCTGGCGATGATGGCTGCTTTCGTCTCACACGTCACACATTTATGGATTCCAACCTCATCGTGGTTGTGAGGTTTTGAGAAGGCAACTGAGATTTTCGCGAGAAGCTCGCCAAAATGGAATCCGAGTTGCTGTGGGCGGCCGTGGAAGCAGGCGACTGCGACGCTGTTGAACGCAGTCTGCAAGCGCTCGCTGTGACTGACGCAGCCTTTAACGTTGATGAACGCAATGTTGATAATAACCAGACAGCTCTGATGCTGGCGGTGGAAGGCGGCTTCGACTCTGTCGTGGAGCTCCTCTTGCAAGCCGACGCCAACGCCAATCTCGCGGATCTCAACGGCGACACGCCGCTGTTGACCGCTGCGCATGATGGTCATCGAGAGATCGTGAAGAGGCTTCTTCGCAGTGGCGCGAAGGTGGACCACGCCAACAAGAAAGGCGACACGGCGCTGCTTCTGGCGGCGGCTGGAGGACACATGATGATCGTAGACGCACTGCTGGCGGCCCGTGCGAGCGTCGACCACGCCAACTTGGTAAACGAGACTCCGCTGCTGGTTGCAGTTAGAAATGGCTACGTGAACATCGTGGGAAGACTGCTGGAGGCCGGCGCCGACATCGAATGCGTCGACAGCAACGAATCCACTGCAGTTGTTATCGCGACCAGGAACGGAGACGAAGCTCTTGTCCAGAAGCTGCTGGGTGCTGGTGCGAACGTGCACCGCACCAACTCGCTGTACAACTCGGCGCTGCATATAGCGTCCGCTCTGGGTAATGTGAAGCTCGTGGAGATGCTGCTGTGTGCGGGGGCCGTCGTGAACCACGTGAACGACCAAGAGATCTCTGTGCTGATGTGCGCTTGCATGAGCGGCGAGGCATTCGTCGTGGAAAGGCTCCTTGCGGCTGGAGCAGACGTCAGCGGCGAGACTCGTCAAAGAATCGTTTTGCTTCTTCTCGTAACGAAAAAAACAGTCATCACGCCGATCGTGGAACTCCTCATCTCGGCCGGCGCGAACATCCACCAAGTGGGCGATTCGCAGTGCTCTGCGCTGAGCTTTGCAGCAGGGTACGGCGACTTGGCTCTCGTGGAGATGCTTCTGAAAGCAGGCGCAAACGCCAGTCAGAAAGATAGGAACGGACTCTCGGTGCTCGCGAGAGCCTGCAAGAATGGCTACATCGAAGTCGTGAGGACGCTGATTGATGCTGGAGCACTCGTCGACGAAGCTGCGCTGTCTGACTGCGAGCCCGTCCACAGTGCTGCAAAGAGCGACGACGTCGAGATACTCGAGTTGTTGGTATCACGCGGCGTCGACGTCAACGCGACGGACCACTACGTCAGGACGCCGCTCCACATAGCCACTAGTAGTGGCTCTCTGGCTGCTGTCGGGTTCCTCATCTCCCACGGCTGCGACTTAGAAGCCATGGACAGTGCTGGAAAAACGGCTAGTCAAATCGCGGCTTCTGCAGGACGCACGGAGATCGTGGAGGAGCTCCTACGACACGGCGTACCTTCAACGGACGCTTGTCTAGATGACACTCGCAGCTGACTTCATGCGAAGGACCGGCTGGCGGACCGCCTTAGCATCAGCAGGAAGACGCGCCAGTTCCACTCGCACAACAAAATGGCTGATGCGCTGGCCAACTTTGCTAGGGATGCGAGTACCAGTTCTCAAGTTTCCCATCCAACGGCGCGCTCAGGCCACGCAAACCTTCATGCGTTCCTCAGCAACGATCTACGTCCACGGCTGGTCGACTTTGTCAGCCACTCTGTTGTTTAGTACATTTGTTCATTTGTTTTTCTACAGCTACTAGGATACATTAATTGCGTCCAATAGACTCCACATTCAGCATCATCGTCATCGACTAAGCTTCGAACACACAAATTGCTGCAGAGTCTAGTGTTGCCATTTTGTCACACGTCACATACATTTATGGAGGTACTAGTATTTTTAATATGAGAGGTTTTGGAAAGGTAACTGAGACTCTCTCATGTCAAGGTCTCAGAAAGTGCCCAGATTGTACCCAGATTGTACCCAGCAGAAGCACAAAATGGAATCCGAGTTGCTGTGGGCGGCCGTGGCAGCAGGCGACTGCGACGCTATTGCGCAGCGTCTGGAGCAAGTTGCTGCAGCTGACGCAGACTTCGACATCGATGAGCCCAACGGCTACACAGCCAAGACGGTGCTGATGCTGGCGGTCGAACGCGGCTTCGATGCGGTCGTGGAGCTGCTCTTAGAAGCCGGCGCCAACGCCAATCTCGCGGATTTCGTCGGCGATACGCCACTGTTGATCGCTACACGCTATAATCGTCGAGAGATTGTAAAGAAGCTTCTTCGCAGTGGTGCGAAGGCGGACCAGACGAACAAGATCGGCTACTCGGCGTTGCTTCTCGCGGCTCAGAGAGGCTTCACGATGATCGTGGACGCACTGCTGGCGGCCCGTGGGAGCGTCGACTACGCGAATC
The DNA here is from genome assembly GCA_023337495.1 of Pythium diclinum. Classification (NCBI taxonomy): domain Eukaryota; phylum Oomycota; class Peronosporomycetes; order Pythiales; family Pythiaceae; genus Pythium; species Pythium diclinum. Next base: position 9,033 of record JAADXB010000674.1, read on the forward strand.
TTGTGAATGGAGGCCACACGGTGATCATCGACGGTTTGTCTGCTGCCCGTGCGAGCGTCGACGACGCGAACTTGGTCAAGTACACTCCGCTGCTGGCTGCCGCCACACGTGGTTACTCAAACATCGCTGAAAGGCTGCTAGAGGCTGGCGCCGATGTCGAGCGCGCCGACCGCTACGGATTTACGGCGTTGATGAGCGCGTCCTGGCACGCGAATGAACGCATTGTCGAGAAGCTGCTGGATGCAGGTGCAAACGTGAACCGCGTGAGTAGTTATGGCGCGACGGCGCTACGGTCTGCGGCACGAAACGGCAACGTCAAGATCGTGGAGATGCTGCTGTGTGCGGGGGCAGACGTGAACCACGTGGACCACAACAACGTCCCCGTGCTTGTGTCCGCTTGCGTGGGTGGCTATCCGGTCGTCGTGGAACGATTCCTGGCGGCTGGAGCAGTCGTCAGCGAAAGGATGCTTTGCTCACATTGCTCCGTCATTCCAGCGTTTCGTGGAAGCGACGAAACGAAGATCGTGGAGCTGCTCATATCGGCAGGCGCGAATATCCACGCGGAGGAATGCGCTGAGCTGACCACTGCGATCCGATATGACAACCTGGCTCTCGTGGAGTTGCTTCTCGCCGCAGGAGCGAACGCCTCGCAAATCGACACGGACGGCCAGTCCATGCTCGCGAGGGCGTGCCAGAGAGGCAACGTCGAAGTCGTGAGAGCGTTCATTGAGGCGGGAGCACTCGCGGACGAAGCTGCGCTGTCGGACTGGAGACCCGTCCATTACGCTGCAGAGAAAGACAATGTCGAGATGCTCGATTTGTTGGTGTCGCACGGCTTCGACGTGAACGCGAAGGATCTCGACAGTTGCACGCCGCTCCACTTAGCCGCGTACATGAACTGTCCAGCTGCTGTCGGGTTCCTTCTCTCGCACGGCTGCGATCCTGAGGCCGTGAATATCGAAGGAAGGACGGCTCTTCAAGTCGCCGCTTCTTCAGAATGGGACAAAATCGTGGAGGTGCTTCGACGACACGGCATAACTTCAACGGATGCGTCGTTAGAAGAACTGTCAAGGCGAGAGGATGGCTGGTCTTCAGAAGAGCGATACTGGTCTTCAGAAGAGGACTTCGTCGACTACCTCGAGTCGTGACAGGTCATTCTTCAGCCACAGAAAATGAGATTGCTGAAAGTCCTAGTTATCGTGGTCGGATGAAGGAAGTACTTTTTTGCTGCCGTAGGGTTTTAGCTGGGTAATCACAGCTACGTACTAGTGTTCGTCAAGAAGCTTCTTCATCCTTAGCTCTTACCCTCGCACGCGGGGAGCTGCTGCGGGGCCAGTTCGTGTACTGTAGTCGGCGACGTGTGCGCACGTGATCCACGCCGACACTGCCACATTGTGTTCAAGCTGCCACTGGATCGGAATGGGAAGGCAGGATCCGTGGCGTTGACCCCACACCACTCGCAAAGGCTGGCATTGTTCACACACGTCGCAGAGTTTGGTTTTTATTCCTCACCGTGAGGTTTTGGAAAGGCAACTGAGACTCTCATGCAACTGAGACTTTCGTGTCAAGGTCTCACTGAGACTCTCAGGTACGAGTCGTGAAGCAGCAAATGGAATCGGAGTTGCTGTGGGCGGCCGTGGAAGCGGGCGACTGCGACGCTGTTGCGCAGAGTCTGCAGCAGCTCGCAGCGACTGACGCAGTGTTTGATGTCGATGAGCTCCACGTTGGTAGCGCCAAGACGGCGCTGATGCTGGCGGTCGAAGGCGGCTTCGACGCAATCGTGGAGCTGCTCTTGCAAGCCGACGCCAACGCCAATCTCGCGGATCTCAACGGTGACACACCGTTGCTGATCGCTGCGCGCGACGGCTGTCGAGAGATCGTGAAGAAGCTTCTCCGCAGTGGCGCGAAGGTGGACCACGCCAACAAGAAAGGCGACACGGCGCTGCTTCTCGCGGC
>JAADXB010000675.1:0-10978 GCA_023337495.1 Pythium diclinum
CTACAGGCGTTATTTTGAGCGCTTAGAGAGCGGAGCCCCACCGTAGCGAAGCGGATGTCGGGGGCGCGGCGTGTAGCGCGGAGTACATGCACCCACAGGGAGGTTCTATCTGTTTCGGAGCCACCGCAGCGCAGCGGAGGTGGGCGACAACGGAGCGCTCGAGCGCAGCGCAGCGCAGCGGAGCGGGCGCGGCGTAGCGCCTAGCCGCGATCAGCGGCTCTGTATGGGTTGCTGAATCAGGGTATAAATATACCTGATCCGTAATTAGTTCTAAAAAACGTGCGTAATATGTCATTTCCCCTTGATTTTTACAGTTTCTCAAAACAGCTCAGTTTCTGCACAAACTAGCCTGATCAACTACACCAACTAGCCTAGTTGGGGCTAATCGACGACACGAATGGGTCGTTCGATGGGTCCGTGTTGGGCACGATCTCCATGTAGCGCGCCATCTCGTCGGCCTTGTCCTTGCCGTACACGCCGCTGACGAACGCGTGGCCCATGTCCAGACCGGCAGCCACGCCTGAGCTGGTCCACCACTTTCCATCCACGACCCAGCGCGCCTGGCGAACCCACTCGGTCGTCGGGTACGCCGTCGCGACTTCCGTGAATGCGATCTTGTTGGTCGTCGCACGTAGGCCCACAAGAGCCCCCGCAGCAGCCAGTAGATACGAGCCTGTGCAGACCGAGAGCACATACGTCGCGCTGTCCGCCACCTTCTTGATGTAGTCGAGGAACGCCTGGTCCTTCATGACCTCCCGGCGTCCGTAGCCGCCTGGAATCACGAGGATGTCCACCTTCTCCGGCGCGTCGGCGTAGTGCGTGAGCGCGTGGAGCGAGACCTTGTGGTCTCCCTGGATGCGGCCCTGCTTGTTGGCGATGGTCACGAAGCGCACGGGAACGCCGATGGTCGGCAGCAGCTCCAGGTAGGACGCCGGGCCGACCCAGTCGAGCGTCATGACGTTGTCGAAGAAGATCACGCCGATCAGCAGCTCCTTCTGGTCGCTCATTGTCTTTGGGTGGGTGCTGGTGCTTGGAGTTGTGTGCTTGGTGGTGTGCAAGATGCAGAATGAGAATGGGATCCCAAATCGAACTGCGGTGCCGCAAGAAGGAATGTTGGTGAACGGAGCTCTTCGTTTGACTAGGAATCAGATTCTCAGTACAGTTTGATCACTCTGTGAATCAAACAGGGAGTAATCGAGGATGACTTTTACAAACGAGCTGATTGGCCAAGCGCCACGCACTCCTTGGATTAGGCGAGAAGCTCAATGACCACCATGGCGCCGGCGCCGAATGCGCAGCAGCAGCCGCCGCCTCACGCCGCTGACGCTGACGCTGATGGCGAGTCGCTGAGTGCGCTGGACCGCTTCCTCACGCTGTTCATCCTGGCCAGCGCCGGCGTGGGGCTCGCGCTCGGCCAGCTCCGTAGTGTGCAGCGCTTCATCGACAGCACGACCGTCGGCCACACCAACATCCTCGTGGCCGTCGGACTCATGGTCATGATGTACCCGCCACTGACCAAAGTGCGGTGGAACATCGTCCATCGCGTGCTTGCCAACTGGAAGCTGTTGGCGCTGACGCTCGTGCAGAACTGGATCGTCGGGCCGCTGGCCATGTTCCTGTTGGGCGCCGCGTTCTTCCGCGACGACGCGCCGTATCTCGCCGGTCTGAGCCTCGTGGGCTGCGCGCGCTGCATCGCCATGGTCGTCGTGTGGAACTCAATCGCAGGCGGAGACGAAGAGTACTGCGCCGCGATCGTCGCCGTCAACTCGGTGCTCACTATCGGCCTGTACTCGCCCATGGCGGGCGTGCTCATCAACGAATTACCCAGCGCCATGGGGCTGCCCACCAGTTCCATCTCCATCTCCATCGGCAGCGTCGCACAGAACGTTGGCATCTACATGGGCATCCCGTTCTTCTGCGCCGTGCTCACGTGGTACGCGCTGGGCAAGTGGAAGGGCTACGTCTGGTACAACTCGCAGTTCACGCCGCGCATCGAAGTGTTCACGGTGCTCGCGCTGCTGTTCACGATCCTCGTGCTCTTTGCCTCTCAGAGTGAGCGGATCACCGCCAACATTACCAAGGTCGTCGTGGCGTTCGCGCCGCTGCTCATCTACTTTTTGGGCATGTTCATCTCCACGTTCTTCGTGTGTAAGGCCATCGGCGGCACGTATTCGCAGTGCGTGACGCTGGCGTTCACGGCCGCCAGCAACAACTTCGAACTGGCCATGGCCATCGCGATCGCCACGTTCGGACTCAAGTCGGACCTTGCGCTCATGAGCGTCGTGGGCGCGACCATGGAGATCCCGACGATGCTGGCGCTCGTGAAGCTGTCGCTCTGGTTCCGCTCTGTGCTGCAGTGGGACGAAGATCACGACAAGAAAAGCGAACAAGCAGCAGACACGGACGATTCGGTACACACAGTAAAGGGGGATGTTGAGGAGGCTGACTACGTGAAGATCGCGTGAGGAGGAGCTGCCTAGAGAATGTCTGTTGTATTTAAACGCGTAAACTTGAATGTGATTCCGTTGTGGCTTCCTTGCTCGTCGTAGCTCGTGGTATCCAGTAGTCAAACGCTGCTGAGGGTAGGATCACTGGAAGCTCAGTGGCGTGTTGGCTGAATCCTCGAAGGGGTCATTGCTGGGGTCCGTGTTTGGGATGATCTCCATGTACCTGGCCATCTCCGCCGCCGCCTGCTCCCCGTAGTGCTCACTCACGAATGCGTACGCCATATCCAGCCCCGCCGCGACGCCGGAGCCCGTCCAGAACTTGCCATCCACGACCCAGCGCGCCTTGCGGATCCAGTTAACGGACGGGTACTCGCTGCATATCAAGTCGAACGCGATCTTGTTGGTCGTGGCGTTCTTGCCGTCCAGTAAACCGACCGCCGCGAGGATCGACGAGCCTGTACACACAGACATGACGTACAGCGCGTCTGTAGCCACTCGCTTGATGTACTCGAGAAAGGCCGCATCTTTGAGGACGTCCTGGCGTCCGGAGCCGCCTGGGATCAGTAGGATATCGAGCTTCGACGGCGCGTCAGCGAACGACGTGGACGCGTACAGGGGCATGCGGCCGTCGTGGAACAGCGCCTGCTTCTCGAAGGAGATCGTGTGGAAGCGCACGCGCACGCCCAGCTTCCGCAGCAGCTCCAGGTAGGACACCGGTCCGACGAAGTCTAACGTCATGGCGTTGCTGAACACGACCACGCCGACCGACAGCTCCTTCTTGTCGCGGAGCAGCGCCATTGTGTTCCACGACCAACTTTAGTTTCTGACGCGGATCGATCTGTATTTGTCCAGCGAGTTGTTCTGGGATGACTCAACTTGTGGAACACGAAGGATTCGCAGTGAGGTTTTATGCCAGTTGAAGTTCAAACATCGGGTCATGGAGTCTTGGGTTCAAAAAATTCGTTGGCGCTTGTTTTCGTTGGCGCCAACACCATCAACAAACCAACGAACGAAGACGGTTTCTTTTGAACAATTCGGAAATCGTTCGACCCGGCCACTTCGATCGTAGTGAGTCTAACCGATTTCTAGCTTTTACTTCAATTTTAATTCTGTTCTCTCTGTCCGAGTCGTCACGAGCTCTCGTTGGCGCTGTACTTTCCGAGAAAGTACGGCGCCTCGAATAGGCCCGTGGTAATAATAGAGACACACATCACGAGTCTATATCCTATCTATGGATGGTGGATGAGATGATCCGCTCACGCCGCAGCCACGCCCGTGGCCTTGGGCGCTGACGCAGGCGTGCTCACCTTGCGGCTCTTGTCGCTCGACGCGTTCGTGTCCGCGAAGAACTGCGCCGTGTAATCAGCCGACGCGCCGTCCGCGTGCGACGCACTCGAGCCGGTCGTGTAGCCGTCGAAGCCCTGGCTCATACCTGGGGCGCCGTTGCCGTGCGGGTTGCTGAAGTCCATCTTGAGGCGCTGGAGGTGCGACGCACCGTGGACCGCGGCGTTGGCAGCAGCGGTCTGCGCCGCGACTAGCTGGTTGCGGGCGTGGATGGCGGCGGCGGCGTGCGCTGGGTGCATCGGGTGGCCGTTCTGGTCGAAGACACTGAGGCCGATGTTCTCGAGGAGCGGAGGAGGCGTGTACTGGTGCGTGGAGTGGTGGTACGCGATGGGCGACGCGCCGCCGGCGCCGCCCATGAACTTGTTGTAGCTGTTGATAATAGCGTCGAGATCTTCCTCGACGCCCGTGCCGTGGAGGTGAGACTTGTCTCCGGTGGGGGTTGGGAAAAGGCCCAGTGACAGGAAGCTGGAGCCTGGGGTACGCTGGCCACGAGACACACTGGGTGGACCGGACATCATGAATCCCTGAGGAAGAATGCTGGACGAGTCGAAGCCCGGCGTTCGCTGCTGCTGGTTGGCCATGGCGAGCACGGAAGGCAGCTGCGAGTGGTCGATCTGAGGCGACGGCAGACCCATGAGAAGCGAGAAGTCGTGGCTGCGTGGGGTTGGGAAACCACCGAGAGGGGTCTTGAGACTCGCGAACTTTGGCATCGTCGTCGGCACATTGATCTTGAGCGGCAATCCAAACGGTCCAGGCGCGCTTGAAGACGACGACGACTGAGACTGCGGTGGAGCAGACGAAATGGTTGGTCCCACAGACGTAGGCGGCTGCGGCGGCTGACTCTGCTGGAGCTGGTGCTGGTGCTGCTGGTGTTGGTGTTGCTGGTGCTGAACCTGGTGCTGCTGCTGGAGGTGGTGTTGCTGCTGCAATTGCTGGTGGTGGAACTGCTCCTGCTTGAGCTGCTGCTCACGCTGCTGCTGCTGACGCTTCTTGCTCGAGAGACGGCCGCCCTTGGAGATGTTCAGCTCGGGCACTTGCTCGCCATGCGCACGAAGCTCCATCGCGTGGCGAAAGCAGATCGATCCCGAGTGCTGCGCGGTCTTCTTGCAGCCGTCGATGCGGCACTGGTGGCCGTGCGAGTGGCGGTTACACAGCCCACCGGCACGCGCGTGCTGCATACACGCGTCGACCTTGCATCTCCGTCCGCCGCCGTGGCGCACACACTTCTGGCGCGCGTGGGCCTGCTTGGAGCATCCTTCCACGATGCAGAAGCGCTTGACCACGAAGCCTCCGTGCTGCAGACAGTAGCCTCCGCCGCGCGCGTGGGCCTCGCAGTTGTCGGCCTGGCACTGCTTCTTGCCGCCGTGGCGCACGCAGAGCTTGCGCGCGTAGACCTGGTTGGTGCAGTTCTCGACGCAGCACTGGCGGCGGTTCTTGTGGAACGCGCACTTGTCGGTGCCGTCGGCCGCCGCGTTGTCGCAGTCGTTGAAGCGGCATTTGGTCTGGCCGTTGGGCAGGATCACTGGCGGCTTGCGCTCATCGGCCTTGGAGCTCGTGTCGCTGTCCGAGTCGCTCATTTCGTTCGAATTTTATAGACGCTAGCTCGACACGGATACGTAGATTGGATGGATCCTCAACGCCACGACCGGAACAAACTTTGCTGGTTGAAGGATGTCCACTTGTGTTCCGTCCGGAGCAATGCGGCGATCGATCGGAACTGAAACGCAGGCGGCGGTGGGCGGGAACAAAATCAAACTCGCGGCGCGGCAGCAACTTCCGAAATGACAACCCGACACCCAGGTGGTGCGTCGCTCGTCGCGAACACTCGCTCGGCTCCCTAGCCCCTCGCGCATTGCGTCCGTCCAGACTTGGGCAGTCGGGACTTCCAGAGCTCCGGCCACACACGCACAGACACAACCAAGTGTGAGTGCCGAGGAGGGAACGATGCAAGCAGTCAGGCACAGAAACTATCCTCCCACACACGCCAGTGAGGGCACTCACGCACTGGCGCTACTCTCGCTGCCCAATCAACCGCCAGGATTGCCGACCTCACCCATCTCGCTTGATTGTGATCGTTGGAAGCACGTTCTTTTTCTGCCCAGAGAGCACCAAGTGGATATTGACTTCCACTTTGTATTGCTTCGTGGCCGGCGAGTGGGCCGACTGCTCTAGAGACTGGACAGAACTGACTTGCCCGAACCATCCGGAGCCCACAATTCAATGTTGGTGATTAGGTTAAAGTGAAGTGGAGACGTTCAAGAGGTTAGGGCTGTGTAAATCCTTCATTTACGACGATGGGAGAACTTGTTGGCGAAAGTTGGTGCACATTTGGCCAAGAAATGAGCTCTTGGATTCGGCATCTTTTGGAGCCAGGGCGTGATGTTGCCTTGCAACTTCCCAGTGAAGGCGACGAATCTTCTGCTCGGTGCCCATTTGGGACGCTTGAAGAAAGATTTGCAAACGTTGAAGAGGCGCTGATGTGGCAGACTCGCGTCAGCGGGCAAGTGCTCTCTGCTGCAAGTTGCAGTGGTGGTAAGTCTCCAGTGCACTGCATGATGCATCGGCTGGGAAGCGGCGTCAGTCTAATAAACAGAATGGAGCGTTCGATACACAAATACGCCAGGATCCAATGTCCAGCTCGAGGCCTGGGGTCGAACACCTGGGAGTCCTCCGTGATGCTAGAAACAAGATGGCGGTCGACCATCATGGAGATGGCTTCGTCCCCCAAGGGTGTGGATGCCTGGGCTCCACCAGACGTCTCCGCAATGGCGCGTGTTGGCTTGGTCAGTCTCTTTGTAATGGCACTGTAACCCTCCTGTTGGGGAGGACCCTTTATGATCCAGTTTAGACTTTGCATCTGGGAGAACAGAACCTTGCGACGGGGTACAAGAAAGTATCCTATCCCAGCGAGCGTTGGAACGAAAAGACAGGAGCCCTGCTTTGCTCTGCGACAAGGTGCACAAATTGTTCTCCCAAAAGATCCTCGCCATGAATGAATGAAGGAATGTGATCCACAACCTGTGGGTTTGTTGGTAATCTCGGAACCAGGTCATCACCGAAAAAAGGTTCCCACCAACGCCAAAGATCCCCGACGATCCGACGACCGCCATGCCGCTGGCGATGCTGTGGATGAGAAGCCATCGAGGGGGTTCGTCAGTGCCGACGGCGCCGCTCCTCCTGCTGTGGCTGTGGATAGTTCTTGAAGGGCGTGGGGTCTCGGTCTCCGCCCAGACCCTCTCTGGCTGCCAGCGCTGCGACCAGATTGGCGACTGCACGCAGGCCTACAACGGCGGTCCGGGCCAGTTCTGCGGCCATTGGCTAGACCGCGTGAACCAGCGGCAGAGCTGCTGCTGCCCACTGGACGCAGTCTGCCGCGTCTCCAATTACGCCTGCAACTGCCACAAGACTAACGGACGCACGCGAGCCGACGACGACGCGGCGGTCGACCCGCTGCTCTGGCTCTGGTGGCTGCTCGGCGCCTTAGCCATCGCGACATGCTGCGGCTGCTGCGTCTATATGATGCTCGTGAGTTACAAGCGGAACCGGTACGATGACGACGGCGACGGAGTGTCCGCTGTGCCAATGGCGTACCCGGTCAACGCGCCTCCGCCAGGGACCCCCACGACGGTGTACGGGCCTGCAGGTGGACAGAACTACGGCACAGCGCCACCACTGTACACCACGCCAGCGTACGCTGCACCGGCGTACGGAGGCGCCGGTGGGTACGGCTCTGGAGGAAGCCGCATGGGCGCGGGTACGGGCGCCGCTCTTGGCGGGACCGCGGGTCTGCTAGGCGGCCTGTTCCTTGGCGAGGCGCTAGCAGACGCCGGAGACCATGGTTATAGTCGTACAGACGGAGGCTTCAGCGGAGGCGGTGACGCAGGCGCTGGAGGCGGTGGTGGCTTCGACGCCGGCGTTGGCGACTTTGGAGGCGACTTCTAAGTTCAAGGTCGTGCGTGCCTCTTCGCTGAATGGATTCGGAGTATCTGCGACGTGTGACGGAGGATCAGAATGAATGTCATGATGCGTGGTACCATCACTCTGTGGCAACTCCACGGATCTTATTCTCTTTGTGAGCTGCTCGTCTACAATGCAACCGCCGTCCCCACCGACCCCACTGCCACTGACCTTCCCTACTCACGCGCTGGTCTAAATTGGACGGGTTACTCTTCTCGTGAACGGGTTAGTCTTGTTGGTTCTTGCTAGTGTGGTCGTTATGTTGCTGCTGTGTTAGAAGCCCTGGTCTAAGCGACGCTCAAAGACAAAACAGGCCTGTGACCGACAGGGCCGACGGTATATTTACGTGAAACTCAACAACTCGCGCAGCAACTGCTCGTCCTCCTTCTTCACAAACCGGCCCTTCACGCGTAATCTCGAGTCCGCGAAGTTCTTGCGGACGTCGTACTTGACCTCCTTCCGCCACACGCGCTTTTGTCGCTTGTCCAAAAACTTTTCGATCCTCTTGCGTCGCGAGTCCGGCGAGTACGCGCCGACAAACGCCTTCTTCTGGCCGTCCTTGTTCTTGTTGGCGTCCAGTGTGCCAAACGGACGACTGGCACTCGGCGTCGCCCCCGCAGCACCAGGGATGCCAATGGGACGCGACGTCGACATGGACGCGGACGCCGACGTCGGCGTGGATTCCGCCGTCGTGTGGGCTGACAGATCCCCCGCAGGCTTGGACTCGTTGGCGTTCGTAGACGATGCATCGCTCTTGGCCTTGCTTTCCAGAAAGTCCTCTCCGAAGCTGAACGAAGCAGGCGGCGTGATACCCAGACCCATGGACGGCAGCGAGTTCGGCAGCGACGTGCCGAGCGACGAGCCGTAGAAATCGCCATCTAGAATGTCCCGCGAGTCATTGAATGACTCGAAATTGAGCTCGTCCCATTCGTCCATCGACTGGCTTCGCGCTGACGATGAGTATTGCTACATTATAATCAAAACCAAGTCAGTCTTCATGATCTAAAGGCAGGCGTTAGGCACCATGGACTCACCTCATCCTTGGGCGTGTCGCCCAGCGAGCCAACGTTCAGGAAGCCGAGGTCCAGGTCGTCCAGCAGATCAATCGACGACTTGCGATTCAGCGCGCCGCTGTCCAGAAGCGCCTCGAGCGACGACGAGTCACCGGCGTCAAATTTCTCCAACGCATTCTGCAGCGCCTCGTCGCCGCTGATGATCAGGTCTTTGAGCACGCCCTTCTGCTGTCTGTCGATGATACCTCGCTCTTCTAGATCAGTCGCGCTGAGCAGTCGGCTCGAGATACTTCCGCTGCGTCCTCGCTTGGTCATGGGCATCGTGAGACTGCCAGGCGAAAACGCCGGCGGTGTGTGCGTGATCATGCCCAGGAAGTCGTCGGCGCCCCAGCCGATGCTGTCCTTGCGCGGGATGCCCATGCCCGCAGGCGACGGCTTGTTCTCACGCTTGATCGCCACGGGCATCGTGGGCGGAAGCATCTTCTTCGCAGCCGCAGGACTCGTCATGGCCGACAATCAAATGCAAAATGTGACAGTCCACGCGAAGGCGTCTGTCCAACACACCACAAAGGCTCTTCAGCATCACACCATAACCCCCCCTTGCAGGGCAACACGCGTGGGTCGTACCTGTGTGTTCTCTATGTGAATGCAGTGGGTTGCTTGCGTCCCGCGTAGCTCCTGAGTCAGTCAGTCCGCTCGTTGACTTCGTCTGGGTTCAACTGCACGTCACAGACTCAATATTAGTCCAATTGGAACGCTTCCACCGCGCGCCCCATGCAATACGACTGCACCGCAGCCACATCGCATGAGGCATTCGCCCACGTAGCCACAGCACGCACCTGAGCTCTTCCTCTTACAGCTCTCCTTGCAGCCGCTTCGTGCCTCTCCTCTGGTGTCTCCGCTCTTTTCACGTGGGGAGCTGCTCCCTGTCAGCTTCAGCTTGGTCGCTGAGAATACCAGTGCGGGGTTTTTCCATTCAGCCTCAAGGTTCTATTCGAACAATATCTGGTTTTTTATTGGATAAACGAGGTTTTATGCGATCTTATGTTGAGCTGCTGTCTGTCACACCAGGTGTTGAGACCAGAAGAGCCAGAAAGCGAGTAGCTCGTCTGGTTACGGTAGGGGTACGCAGCGGTCTTTTTGCACAGCAAGAGAGCGAGGGAGCAGGTTACGCTCAAGTGCTTGCATGAAAGCACGGCAAGCACCCACCAAATCCCCCCGTGTAAACGTCTACCTGGTGCTCTAAATATGTGTGTAAAATGGGTCCAAGGGCGGTGTTTGCGTTGACGCCAGATTCAAACGACAAGGAAAGTGATGGGTCAATCAAACCTCCCATAATGCATACCGTAACCAACGGGGTATCATATTTGACAGCCGAACGACTGGTCCTCTGAGGAGCTCAGGTCAACTGACGGGACAACGGTGGGACGACACGGCGTCGGCTTCTTCAAGCGCTTCGCTGTCGCCACGTTGCGAGCCGTGGAATGAGCTGACCTTGGGGACGTCTACAGCTCAGACAGAGCAGCGTATCCACCTTCTTAGGATCCCAGGAGATGCGCTTCCTGTGGAAGGATCCGATCCAATGGGAAGACGCGGCCTGCCACCTCTGACGGAGGAATGCATGGTCTCAAGAGCTGCATTCAGCACCACGCCTACTGTACTGTATGGACAGGATACTGCACAACACACTCAATCGGTTTCGCGTCTGCAATGGAACCGACAGCAGCACCCGCCACTTCAACATGTCACCATCACTCCATCACTCCATCACTCCATCACCACACAGCCCACGAGCAGCTTGCTGCTGAGACCGCATGCGACGCAGCCCGCTACTACGTCAACCTGCTGGCTGTCGGCTGTCAGCGCGACTGCATGCAACACTTGGCCATCGCACATGGCTGCCAGCTGCCGTCGTAGCGGTTGGTACACTTCCCGACAGGCTTCACGCGAGCGTCCGTCGAGAACACTCATGAGATCGCCTGGGCAGCCGCTGTGGCTGTCGACTGGGAAGCGACCGCTCGCGACCACGTGGCTCAGCACGCTCTCGTCGTTCCTGTTGGCGACGTACGGGTCGTAGAACGGTTCGTTCTCCATACACGCCTGCTGGAAGTCGTAGCTCAGCTCGAAGATCTCGCTGGCGCTGCGGCCCTCCGCTTCCCAGCGGTCTTCCGCACGAAGCACCTTCTCCTCGAGATCATTGGCGAAGCGCTCTGCTCC
>JAADXB010000676.1:0-10976 GCA_023337495.1 Pythium diclinum
CAAGCTAGAGGGTACTACGAAGGAACTGAACTGGCATGTCCTGATGGACCGACGCGTCCACACGGAGTGCTGACGATGACTCGACTTCCGTCGCTTGCCTGTCACGTCGCTATTGTCGAGGCACTGTCGTTCTTGTGTCCTGACACGCAACCATGAAGCTCGGGCTACCTGCCTTCGCCGCCGCGCTGGCGGTCTCTGCTGCTTGCGTCAACTCCGCGCAGAGCCCACTCTACTCCAGTGGTCACATCTTGTCCGCGGGCCCCACGCTGAGTCCAAGCAAGGCAGCTTGGGATCAAGCCGACAGCTTCTCGCGCATTACAGGCCAAGATAGCTGCCGTGGCTTGCCGCGGAACACCGTGTTGTCGAGTTGTCCCGCGCCGTGCTTGCCCGACGCGCCATGTATCGTGTACGATCAAGACGCTGAGCACACACAGCTTACAGGCTGCGACTACGGCACATCCAGCAGCGAATCGTTCTGCACCAATACGCCAACTCAAGTGTGCGAGTTCCATTGCTTCCCAGGAAGCATCTTTGATGGCAGTTTTGACTTCCGTGTGCTCCCCAAGACGCCTTCTCTCGGGCTGCCCAGGCCACGAACTGTCCAAGATCCCAGTCGGAGCGCCACAATCTACGAACCTACTCCTTACCAGTCCGCCGACTTCGTAGCCTCCATCGGCAAGCTGAACCTGTCGGAGAATATTCGCGAAGTGTGAGTTTTGAATGTGCTCAGATTGGCAACAACACGGTTTCTGACCCGGCTTGTACGATGGTGTTCAACCAATGTAGTGCCATCGTCGGAGGATACCGCAACGACAAGCAACTTGTCGATGTGGACGTGGATCCGGCCCTCCTCGCGAGCGCGCCATCCGTGACGACCTTAAAGATCGAGAACCTGCCCCTGACCAGCGATCGAGTCGCGGCCATCATGGCGTCCGCGTCATCCAATTTGACAGGGCTACAGTTGACGCGGACGAACCTCACATCACTTCCCGGCGAATTTGCTCTGTCGTTGCCAGAAGTCGAGAATCTCTTCTTGATTGAGAACCCGATCTCGGTGATCTCTTGGAGTGATGTCACTTTCCCGTCCTTGACATCAATGTACGTTGAATGATTACTATAAGGATGACTGGTGTACTGCACGATTGATTGACACGGAATTTTTGGTAGGCGGGTCATGTCGAAGAAGCTCACTGGGTTTGGTTTGAGAGCGCCGATGCTTCAACATCTGTGCGTTTACCCACGATGTCATCGAACATTTTCCTCGGCCGCTAACGATTGTTGAAACTTTTGATAGATACTTGTCCGGCGGCATGCTCGTGCGTATCCCGGAAAGCGTGTTCACATACACCCAACTCGCGACACTGTAAGTTGTGCACTCTCCTGTTGAACCGATTGTGGCTCTATGGTACAAGGACACCTCAGTAACGATGGCGGTGGATTGCGACAATTTCTAGGGATCTGTTTAATAACCCAATCATCCGACCTCTTGTGCTGACTGCGCTACAAGTGCAGTTCCTCGAAGCCCTACCCGACGTGTGGATCCAGCTCGTGGATCCTCCACACGCTACCATCGTCTCTCGACTGCCTGTTGGTGAAGAAAGCATATATGGCGACTATTCCGACGATGTGGACCTCAGTATGCTGCTCGTGGGGGCTTCTGAAATCGTTCTCCGTGGGGATCCGATGCTGCCCGCCTTGGTTGTCAAAAGTGACGAAGCAAAGGCGTACAACGACTTGCTGGAAGTCAGGGTCAGACATCTAAGCGGGAGATTCTCCTTACCATCACAACCGACAAGAAAAAACGCGACAAACTCCGACCGGATACCAACTGACATCTGTCCAGGAGTTCCACGCAACACGCTCCTCAGCTATTGTGCTGAAGGCTACTGCCCGAGAAATGGCGCCTGCGTCGCGTTCGAGCCATTTAACCCGCAAAGTCAGTTATCGTCAGGGTGTGACTACGAAGTGGCCAGCAACTCGTCGTTCTGCACGAGAGCCAACGGTACAGCAAAAACCTGTGAATTCCAGTGCTTTGGGGCCTACCAGCCGCAGTCGCAGTTCAAGTTCTTCATCCCACTGATGAGCGAGGTGGACCAAGAAATCACACGGCGACCTAGCACTGGCGATCTTGTGGAGCTGGAGACGACGGAGATTCCATTCCTGTCGTATCGCTTCGTGGACAAGATCGGCCCACTCAATCTCACATCGACGGTCACGGAAGTGTACGTGTTCCCTGACAGCCCGGTGTTGGAGTCCTTGATTGATCGTACAGTATACACTAACTCGACTAACTGTGCTCGTAGGTGGATCGCCGGAGGACAAAGTGACACCGGAACCCAAGGCCAGGTGGCTGACGTCATCGTGAGCCCCAAACTGCTGTCCAAGGCACCATCCGTCACGTCGCTCTCGCTCACGAACATCGACATTGGCAAGAGTGACCTGAGTACGATCCTCATGTTCGCCCCGCGTGGGCTCAAGTCTCTGAACCTCCGCAACACGAACCTCGCGACGCTTCCAGTGACCGAGCTCGCAAGTCTAGAGCAGCTGGAGACGCTCACGCTGGCACAGAATGTCCTCAGCACTATCGACATACGGGCTGTGACGCTAGGCAAGCTGTAAGGTGGTTACCCTTCTCCTCATGGATGCTGAGCGTGTGAACTCACTGCTCATTTGCTGACACATTTTTGTAGAGATCTGAGCGAGAATGCGTTGACGACACTCGACATCAAAGCTCCGAATCTTGAGATGCTGTCCGTATTGCTGCAACTAGAGGATTGGACTGAACTCCCGACTAATGTCGCTCTTTTGGATGTTTATTTTAGGGATCTGAGTAGAAACAACTTGGTCCGTATTCCACTGAGCGTGTTCACTCTATTAAGACTCAAGACTCTGTACGTGAAGCTATGGGATCTATGTTGGTTAGCCGCCCCACACTGACGAGTTTCGCACGTTTGACACAGCAACCTGGAAGACAACCTCCTTGCGTTTCCGCTCGTGCTCTCATCAACGCAGGCAGCGTTTTTGGATTCCGTGGCCGTCGTACAACTCTCGCAGCGCTCGCGTGCCGATTCGCTTCGCCTCTCCCAGGATGAAGACAGAGTTGTTTTTGAGGGTCGGGAGCTGCTGGTCAACGGCACAGCTGTGGTCGTGAAGGGTGTCACTGTCATCATCGTCAGTGAGCAGATCGCCAACGACTTCAACGATGAACTCGAACAAACGCAGAAAGAGCTGACACCTGGCTCGACTACAGCTTCACCCGGTATCTTACTCAACTCGACACAACCTGCAGTTGAGAGATCTCCGTTCCCAGGTACTTCTTCGACTGGTGGGAGTCAAGATAACGGGGTATCAGCCTCAAACGAGACTGCAGGCTCGGCTAGTCGTGCTGGTGGCTCTGAACTCAGCTCCAGGCGGGGGGATAGTCCGACTCCAGAGAGAAAGGAGGACGCAGTTGCTGTCATTGCGGCTACCAGTGTGTCCCTCACGACGACACTCATGCTGGGAGGCCTGGTATCGAGTTTCTTCATCGTGGTGGTGTATCTGTTCGCTGATCGTAAGAGACGAAGGGCGGAGTTCAGCAAGGTATCAAACTATGAGGCGATGACCGACAGCGACAACGCAAGCGCCAGTCTCCCGATTGATTCGAGTCTACATCCTGGCCTGTCATGGTGGAGAGACGACGATATGCTCTCGCACCGTCTCAACGCGGGCGACATTAACGACGTGCGAGCCATTGGCAGCGGAACCTGGCTGGTTCATTAGGTCGCGACAGCTCGTGGCCAAACGACTCGTCCAAAGCGAACGTGCAGCGCACGAGGCCAAGGTGGTGCAACTCTTCGCAGAGGCCAAGATTGCCTCGTGGCTTTGTTTCCCGAGCATCGTACCTTTCGTTGGAGTTGCCTGGACCGACCAGTCTGACCTCCAAGTGTTGCACGAGTACATGCCCAACGGTGACTTGGGTTCATACTTGGCTCGGACAAACGCACCAACACTGCCTTGGATGCCAGACAAGCTGCAGCTTGCCATTGACGTCATCGAGGCGCTCGTGTACACGCACTCATTCAATCCGCCGCTTCTCCATCGCGATCTCAAGTCCAGCAACGTGCTTCTGGATGACGGGTTCAAGGCCAAGCTTGGAGGCTTTGGCTGTGCTCGACTCGAGTCCGACAGCAACACGATGACGTCAAGCGAGATCGGCACAGCGCGTTGGTTGGCGCCTGAGATCCTCTTGGGCAGCACCAGCTACGGAACATCGAGCGACATCTACTCGTTTGGCGTCGTGCTGTGTGAACTGGACACGCACCAAGTGCCGTATGCAGTTGAATCGACGGTACTTGGCGAAGTGAGGCTGCTGCAGCACGTGGCTCGTGGCGAGTTGCGTCCGTCGATGTCAGGATCGTGTCTCCCAGAGATTCGAGAGATTGCAGACGCGTGTTTGGCGTTCCATCCAGACGAACGGCCAAATGCAATGCAAGTTGCGTACTTGCTGCGTTCTTTGCGGCGACAAGAAATGAAACATCATTGATGACGATGCTGACCGATCAACTGTGGCAAATGTACGATCTTCTTTATTATCAATCCCGTATAATTGAGTCGTATCAAATGAGTGAAAGACTGCAAAGCAACTTTGTGAGACGCACTAGTGCGGCAGAGCACGCAAATGTGCGTTCTTAGTCGACCTCCTCGATCTTTGGGCCCTGGTCACCACCCGCCGATGGGGCTGGGCCACCGCCTGGGGCTCCTGGCATACCTCCTGGCACACCGCCGGCCGCACCCGCCGAAGCGTACATCTTCTGCAGTATTGGGTTGGCAATACCCTCGAGCTCCTTCTGCTTGGCCTCGAACTCCTCTTTCTCGGCGGACTGGTGGGCATCGAGCCAGTTGATCACCTCGGTGACCTTCTCGTCGATAGCCTTGCGGTCGTCCTCTGGAATCTGGCTCTTGAGCTTCTCATCGTTGAGCGTGTTGCGGAGGTTGTACGCGTAGTTCTCCAGTCCGTTCTTCGCCTCAATGCGGACCTTGTTGGCCTCATCCTGCGACTTGTACTTCTCCGCCTCGGCGACCATGCGGTCAATGTCGGCCTGCGAGAGGCGACCCTTGTCGTTGGTGATCGTGATCTTGTTCTCCTTACCGGTCGACTTCTCGACGGCCGACACGTTCAGGATACCGTTGGCATCAATGTCGAAGGTAACATCGACCTGAGGCACACCACGTGGCATCGGTGGGATACCATCGAGGCTGAACTTGCCCAATAGGTTGTTGTCACGCGTCATCGAACGCTCGCCCTCGAAGACCTGGATCAGCACACCTGGCTGGTTGTCAGCGTAGGTCGAGAAGGTCTGGGTCTTCTTGGTCGGCACAGTCGTGTTACGCGCGATCAGCGTGGTCATGACACCACCGGCAGTCTCCAGTCCGAGCGACAGAGGCGTCACATCAAGCAGGAGCAGGTCCTGGAGCTTCTCCGACTGGTCGTTGCCCGAAAGGATAGCGGCCTGGACGGTGGCACCGAAGGCAACGGCCTCGTCAGGGTTGATCGACTTGCATGGCTCCTTGCCGTTGAAGAAGTCTGACAGCAGCTGCTGCACCTTCGGGATACGGGTCGAGCCACCGACAAGGACGACCTCGTGGACCTGGTTCTTCGAGAGCTTCGAGTCACGAAGCACCTTCTCCACAGGCTCCATAGTCTTGCGGAAGTAGTCACCGCACATGTCCTCGAAACGCGCACGGGTGATGGTCGAGTTGAAGTCGACATTATCGAACAGCGAGTCGATCTCGATGTAGGCCTGGGCCGACGACGACAGCGTACGCTTGGCACGCTCACAGGCCGTACGCAGACGACGCATGGCACGCTGGTTCACGGTGAGGTCCTTGCGGTGCTTGCGCTTGAACTCGCTCACGAAGTGGTCGACGAGGCGGTTGTCAAAGTCCTCACCGCCCAAGTGGGTATCACCGGCAGTCGCCTTGACCTCGAAGATACCTTCCTCAATGCTGAGGAGCGACACATCGAAGGTACCTCCGCCAAGGTCGAAGATGAGCACGTTGCGTTCACCGCCCTTCTTGTCGAGACCGTACGCGATAGCGGCGGCCGTTGGCTCATTGATGATACGGAGCACGTTGAGACCAGCGATGGCACCGGCATCCTTGGTGGCCTGACGCTGCGAGTCGTTGAAGTAGGCCGGCACCGTGATGACAGCGTTCTTCACCTCCTTGCCGATGAAGGCCTCCGAGACCTCACGCATCTTGGTAAGCACCATTGACGACACCTCCTCGGGCTGGAAGGTCTTCGACTCGCCCTTGAACGTGACTGTGATCTGCGGCTTGTCACCAGCGCCTGGCGATACCTTGAACGGCCAGTGCTTGATATCGGCCTGGACGACCGGGTCGCTGAACTTGCGGCCGATGAGACGCTTGGCGTCGAACACCGTGTTCTCGGCATTCATCGCGACTTGGTTCTTGGCGGCATCGCCGATGAGACGCTCGCTGTCTGTGAAGGCGACGTACGATGGCGTCGTACGGTTGCCTTGGTCGTTGGCGATGATCTCCACACGGTCGTTCTGCCACACGCCGACACACGAGTAGGTGGTACCAAGATCGATACCGACGGAAGCACCCGACACGGCTTGGGACATTCTTGCTTGCTTGCTTGCTTGTTTGCTTGTTGGTTGTTGTTGCTGTTGAAGGCAAATTGGGAAGTGAGCTCCATCATCGACTCCGCTTTCCCTGCCCCGCATGCATCCCTCCACGCAGCGACGACACGCGACAAATCGAATGAGCCGACCCATTCCAGACAGTTCGAGACTGCGACAAACTGGTCGTAATGCGTTTTGATTCGTCGAAATTGTACCAAAACTTAAAATTGCCCAATAAAAAGCGTCGAATACTGGTTTGTTCGAGAAAGATCACCGACTGTCACAGCACAGCTTCAATACCGGTACAGATGTCAATCAAGTCCGAAAGGGTTCGACGATTTCTGAAATGGGCTCACTGACGACAGGAGGGTCTGAATGAGACAGACGACGCTAGGATCGACATGGCCTCACGCTTCCTGCTGAAAAGAAACTTGTTGTCGGCTGAGCTGGTCAGGTCACGTCAGGTTCATGGTTCGAGACGTGTTGGCCCTGGCCTGGGAGGTCAACCCCTCAGCTTCTCGTCCTTTTGTGAGACGGTTGGTCGCTATCACTTCAGCGCTCAGAGGAACTACATGAGACTGCAGTTGCCCTCATTGAGGGCCCCTGCAACAACTGAGACAGGATCACAATGTACGCCATACGCATCAAAAGGTTAGGATCCAGAAAAGTTGGCATCCAGCAACATACACAAATGCAAGCCGAGAGAGTGGTGCACGCGCGCGATCGCTGCTGCACCACCTTGGCATCGAAGCGTTCATGATTCGCTGGCGACCGGGCAGATCAGCGCGCGCTCGTTCTCGGTCAAGAACTGCGTTTGCACGGATTGCGGCACCTCCGAGAGGCACGTCCAGCCACGTGCAAGGTACCGCTTCAGCCGCATGACACTCATGCTTTGGTGCGGACCACTCTCCAGTGGATAGAAGAACACGAACCGCTTCTGCAGCGTGTTGTCCAACGCTGCGCCGAGCGAGCCTTCCACGCTCAAGATCTTCTTGCGCAGACTCTCAGACCGATTGAGCAGCAAGTTCCCGGCATCACAATCAACGCCAGGAGGAGCCACGGTCGTCAGGTTCTTACGATCCACCAGATCCACGTCGATAGGCGTCTCGAGGCCGTTGCCGTTGATCGTAAGCGCCAATGCCGCGCCTTTCATTCGCTTGCTCGCGATCATGAGTGCCTTTGCTGCCGCTCCCGGGGTCTCCGCGAGGAAGGTGGTCAGCCACTCTTCAAGAGACGCTTCTGTCGTCGACGGCGGCGTGAGTTGAACGTCGATATCGTTAGCCGATTCGCCTCGCACGACCCAGTCACGGAGGAAGCCGCCGTGGATGCTCGCGTTGCCCTTCCACACGAGCGCGTGGGCTAGTTGGAGCATGACGTCGTCTCGGGTCTTCCACGCAGTCGGAGGCGTCTGGTTCAAGAGCTGGGCAAGCCGAGGACACTTCTGCATCTGCTGACCACGCTCGCCGGACGCGTCCAACGTAAGCGGTAGTCTCTCGGCGCCAAGCATGTCCATGATCGCCGACTGGACACGACTCACGACCACACTCATCATCGGCTTGCTGGCTCCCTGCAGAGTCACGGTGATCGTCTTCTGGGCAGTATCCACTGCCAAGACGTGGGAGCGAACGTGCTCGTGGCCGGCTCCGCAGTCTTCGCTGGACAGAAGTTCTTCGACACACTTTCGCAACTCGGCAATTTGCTGGCCACCTTTCCCAATGAGTTTCCCCATGCTCACGTGCTCGGGAAGCCGGATCACAACGCTCTCTGGCTCGACGGCATGGATGTGCTTGCGTAGATCATTCTCGATCAGAGCATGGCGCTGGCGTGGACACGTCGCGTAGAGCTTGTTCTTTCGAATCGTCGCCACGAACGTCGACCCAAACTTGTGCTGCAACTTCTTGAGCCACGCACCACCGTTGGCCACGAACGACTTGGCCAGGCTATCAGCAATGTCGAGTACGATATTCTTCCGAGCCGACGATTCCGTGAGTGCGTCAAACTCCACGAGTCGACACCAATCCGACGCACCTGCCTTGACGTCGTCCGCTGAAACGTGAGTGAGAAGCGTGACCGTCGGATCACACTGCGTGGAGCTGTCCGTCAGAATGAGAGACCCGAACACGACCATTTCTTGCGGCGAATCAAGTGCTGACGCCACTTCAGGCAGCCACATCGTCGAGTTGTTTCCCAGCCTGACCGCGGGTTCATTTGTGGCTTGCGGCTGGACTTGGCCGAGCGTGGGTGAGCTTTGTGAGTTTGCCTGCGTGCGGTTTGCAAACACTTCTGCATTTTCTTGCACTTGTTGGCACGCAGCTTCGTTCAGAACGCGTGCAAACCCCTTCGTGGCTGTTTTGGGCATGCGTGGACGCGCAAGTTGGTCGTAGAAAGCAGCACACAGCGCTCGACGAACGCGCGTTCTCTTCTCATCAAACGACGCCGTGACTTCTCGATCATCAACGAGTGGGAAACGCAAACCATCGAGAACCTTGAGCAGGTACTCGCGCGAGGCCTCAGCATCGACGAAGACGTCATGGGCAAAGCCCATTTCCATGCACCAACGCATACTGCGACTTTCATGGCAAGCCGTCTCGTACGCCTCGAAGATCTTGAGCAGCGTCAGGTGGTCACCACTTGGATCGATCAACGCCTTCATGCGCTCGGTAACAGCGTGCTTGTGGTGGTTTGGAAGCAAACGCTCGGGCGCATCAGCCGAGATCAACACGGAAGTCAAGTTGACACCCGTTGCGAGGCAGCCAAAGCGAGCGCAGGCGATCAAGAAGCGTCCCAGGCGAAGATCAATGCCGATGCGCAGTAGCGCTTTGCCCTCCGGGGTCAATCGACCGTCTTCTGCATCCACAGCACCGAGAGCGACGAGGCGCTGCTCTGCTCTTTCGAGACTGGATGGATCGAACGGATCCAACATCTCCAAGTGCTCCTCGCACCGACTTTCCAACTCCTTGTTCAGGAGAACTGCTTTGTAGATCATCGCATTCTGGACGGCAGGCGCGACGGAGAGCTGAATGAAATCACCAACGCAGTCCTCGGGGAACAATCGCACGCAGATACCTGAAGCCGTGCGGCCGGCGCGACCAGCACGCTGGATCATCGACGACTTGGAGATCGGCTCCGTCACCATCTCGTTCATGTCGAGTGTTGCATTCCATCGCACGCGACGCTCCAGTCCCGTGTCGATAACGTAGCGCACGTTTGGAATAGTCACCCCCGTCTCCGCGATGTTGGTCGTAAACACCACAAGCCGACTGTTGGAGGCTCTGGGGTTCAAGACACGATCGCGCTCGGCTCGCGTGATCTTGCCGTGGAACCCGACCACGTACGTGGTGACGATTCGCCGCTCGGCTCTCTCTGAGTACCATTCTTCTTGGGTTTTCGTGGTCTTCCGCTCACCTTGTTGGTCGCGTCGTCCTGCCGGTCGATCACTCCGAATCGACATGCGGAAGCAAAATGCCGATGGCCCTGACCCATACGTATCCAGCACCTCGACAGTCGCGGAAGTCATAATTTCATTGCGCGCAACTGCCAAAGCTTCGTTGATGCTGCCTTCGCCCGGAAGAAACACCAAAATGTTGCCCTGTTCCGTCGTCCGAAGCAGCTCCACTGCGCTCTGGATCGCGGCCGACGTCATCACCTTGCCAACGCTCGCCGTTCCCAATGCCTTTCGATCCACTTGCATGTCACCACGGTGTTCCACGTGCACTGGAAATACTCGGCCACTCACTCGAAAAATGGTCGATCGGTGGAGTGAAGGGTCCAAGTAGCGCTGGAACTTTTCAGCTTCGTCTTCAATGGTCGCGCTGGTCACAACCACCTTGAATGGCGCCGTCGCATCGGAAGACAACTGCTTGAGTAGGCGCCGAAGCAGTGCAAGTGATAGATCCACATCCACCGAACGCTCGTGGGCCTCATCCACGATCACGGCGCAGTAGGTTCTCCGGAGGTAGGCGGGATCGCGTGCCATTTGGACGAACAGCCCATGTGTCATGTACTCCAACCGAGTGACACGAGGCGTGACGTTTGAGTCTCCGCGGCCGATCGTGTAGCCGACTTCCTGTCCTGGCGCCGTGCCTCTTTCTTCAGAGACGCGCTTGCTGAGCGAAATGGCGTTGACACGGCGTGGCTCCAAGATAGCGATTCGGCGAGGTTCCGACTCCGGCACGACCTCATCAAGTAGGATCTGCGGGAGCTGAGTACTCTTGCCCGAGCCAGTGTCCGCCACGACGATCACAATGGCGTTCTCACGAAGCACCCTCACCAGATCGGCCTTGACTTCGTACATCGGCAGACATTGCGCAAAGTGACGACGCTCCTGGAAGAAACGCTGGCTTGGCG
>JAADXB010000677.1:0-10974 GCA_023337495.1 Pythium diclinum
TACTGATCGCCATCATGATCATCATGCGTATGTACTGTATTTGCATGTTGAGGCTCTAGAGGATATACATCTATAGGTTGGCTTTCTTCGTCGCTTCTCGCGCCGTCGCTTCTGGGGGCGCCAACTCGCGAAGCGCAGCTTCTAATCTAGTGGTGATGGCCGCGTACAATGGCTTCTCCTTCTCCTGGGATTCCCACGGTGCCTTCGATCCGATGACGCGGCACTCTGAGTATTTCTCGAAGAGATCTTCAAGGTCGATGGGATCGCCCACACGAATGGTGACGTTGACGCCAGTTCTTGGGATGACACTGAGGAGCTCGTCGTCGTCACCCTGGGGCAGCACTTGCTCCATATTCGAGTGGTAGAATGGGATCACGATCGGGCGCACGTCGGCGCGTGCAATAAGCTTGGCCGTGCCCCACTTGAGGCATCCCAATTCGTCGGCCGTAGGACCCTTGCGACCTCCAAGAACTACAGTGGCAATGAGTATTCGTCCTTGTGATGCAGGTCCACCAGCACAACTCACCCGCTCGCTGCTCGACCTTGCCTTCTGGAAACACGTGGACCCACGTGCCTTCTTGGACTTTCTCGAACAGAGCCTTCACCATCTACATGGCGGTGCGAACATCAGTAATTCGCAGTTGACAGAATACCCTTTTGACAAAGTTATTGACGTACCGGTTGATCGACTCCGTTGCCACGCTTCACTGGTAAGACCTTGGCTGCGAAGAAGAAGGCGCTGCTCACTCGACCAAGCGTGTAGCTGTACTCTTGGCTGTAGTGGAGAGATCGTTGTTTAGATTCACGCATGCATCTCGTACGGTAGGGGGATCAAATGGGTTGGAACGAACGTCACGAAGCCCCAGCGCGTTTTCGACGGGCGCGTGTACTTCCACGGGAGCATCCTGCACATACACACAATCCACTTAGATCAATCGCGGAGCACACAGTCCAAGCCGCTATACTATACGTACGTCGCGATCACGGCCGGGTCGTCCAGCATCGACGAGTGGTTCGACACCGTGATCAGCGCCTGCTTGCGCGGTCGCTCCTCCTGTGCACGGAGCAGCTTCTCGAGCCCTTCCACCGTCGTCGTGTTCAGCAGGTTGAGCGTGACCTTGGAGTTGAACGTGCACAGCAGAATGAGCGGGAGGCGGCCGATGTCGTGAAGCCATTCGGGACACACGTCGTGGCGGCGGTCGGCGTCAAACATGCCGTCCGCCATGTCCGGCCGTGGCGCGTCCAGATACAGCGACGTCACGCCCGCGCCCAGCGCGCCGGCGCCCGTGAGCGCCGCGACCTTCACCGCACGACGCAGCATTCGCTCTTGGTGGATGTCGCTGTGCTGGTGGTCCTGTGATTGGAGTGTACTGTACAGTGTACCGGTAGCTCGTCGGCACGAAGCTCGTCAGAATTCAGCGGAAACCAACAACACGTGACACTGGGCGTAACAGCCGGACGGGAATGGTTGTCAAATAAGTTCCTAACTTTGCTGGTTTGACAGTTCAGTCTGATACGAACATGGGTACGCTTGATCGCTCGCATGATTACTCGCTCGGTGGCGGTTCACGCCAAGCTGAAGCGATTGTGGCGAAGCGATTGTGGCACTTGAGTTGAACAACTCACGGAGGCCTGGAACGAATGGAGCTGTAGGTACATTGCGTGCATACTACAGTAGCTCGTATGGTGGTCAGCTCTTCCAGATTCATACACTGCCTGCTCCAACGGAGAGTGCCACTACCATAACTGCCAACGGATCTGGTGGCCGTGGCTGGTCGAGGCTGAGGCGGAGGCGGAGGCAGCCGCCGTGGGGGCACTAGACCGATCTGCAATCTGCACCCTCGTTGCCATCCGAAACCTGCGGTGAGCTTTCATCCATTGCAAATGGTGGGTTTATCGAGAGACGATGGATGATTGCAAGACCCTGGAAGTTTGGGCAGCATAGTTCCCGCAGCGGGCCACTGTACTGTATGTAAATCAGAGTGAGATCTTGGGCCAAGATTCTTGGCCATAATTCTCCTCGAGAAAGCTTGAAAGGCAATCGGCAACAGACTCTCATGGTGCTTCATCAAGGGTCCATTTGGTCGAAAGGCAGAGCCAGCATGACTCACGCGAGGGACCAGCATAGAGGTCGTGCACGTCGTATGCTGGATCCAATGAAAGGATCGTCATCCGTCTGCAGTGACGAGCACCACGACTTCAGCTTACGGCAAGTCGCCCTTGCCGTTACACCGCGATTATGACAACGCAATATTTTTACCAATCATGAGTGACTATTACACATCTTGCAACTATTTTATCCAATCCAAGGACATCAAACCCTGGTGACCTCTACCCCTAGCGGTGTAAATCTCGTCCCAGTGCCACTTCAAGAGCTGATTATGGCAAGCTGCACGTTTTGCCACCACCTGTCATCAGCAACACGCCAAACGACCCATATTTTACTCAGAATATGTACTTTCATGATTACTATGGTATATTCACTATGAATTCACCATATCAGTTTACTCGGGGTATCTATTTTCCTACCACCCAACGCTGTCGTGTTGGTGTGTTGACGCCACTTCCACGCAGATGAGTGAGGCATCCGAAAGCCAATGAGATGCCACATCCCCCGACTTATGGAAGCTCTCTCTTCGACCGACCGGCGGCTCCTGTCTCTCCCCGTCCACGCCTCGTGACTCGTGGGCCCGCTCACGACGCTCACGGCGTTCCCTCATGCCTTGAAGCCCACGTTCCCTCGCACATCCATGCCGTCAGTTCCGAATCAGCGGCGTTCTCCCCACCGCCACAATGGCGTCACCTGTGCCCGACACCGAGACGCAGTTCGTGCGCATCGACACGAATGGAGAAGAAGAGCTGACATCCAAGACCGTGGCGTTTGCGTCCTCGGCTACAGCCACCGCGACGGCGCCGGAGCTGCTGGCCAAGGGCTCGCACGTGCTCCACGAGTACGTGGCCACGCGCATGGAGACGGCGCTGGGCCGCGCCATGCCGCGCATGGAAGTGCGCTTCCGCAACCTCTCTATCACCGCCGATCTTGTCGTCAAGGCCGACGCGTCCGCTGCGTCGTCGTCCTCGGAGCTGCCGACCCTTCCGAATGAGATCAAGAACGCCTTCCGCGGCCTGCGCGCCAAGAAACACGTCGTCAAGAAGCACATCCTCCAAGACATCAGCGGCGTCTTGAAGCCTGGAAGCATGACGCTCGTGCTGGGCCAGCCAGGCTCTGGCAAGTCGTCTCTGCTCAAGACACTAAGTGGTCGTTTCCCACTGTCCAAGACTGTGGGTATCCAAGGCGACATAACGTTCAACGGCAAGCCGCAGCAAGAGCTCACGCACCAACTGGCGCAGTTTGTCGCCTACGTGACGCAGCACGACCAACACTACGGCTCGCTGACGGTCAAGGAGACCTTCGAGTACGCGCACAAGTTCTCAGGCACAGCTTTGCCCAGCCATTCGGCGGAGCTGCTGCAGCAAGGGACGCCCGGCCAGGTCCAGGAGGCCAAGCATGCCATCCAGTCGCTGTTCCAGCATTACCCAGAGGTCGTTCTCCACCAATTGGGACTGGAAAACTGCCAGGATACGATGATCGGTGACGCCATGACGCGTGGTGTGTCAGGCGGCGAGAAGAAGCGCGTCACGCTGGGTGAGATGGAGTTTGGTCTCAAGTACGTGACGCTCATGGACGAGATTTCGACGGGTCTGGACAGCGCCGCGACCTACGACATCGTCAAGACCCAGCGCAGCATCGCCGACAACTTCAAGAAGACCATCGTGATGTCGCTGCTGCAGCCTGGACCAGAGGTCTTTGAGATGTTTGACAGCGTGATCCTGCTCAACGAAGGCCACGTCATGTACAACGGACCACGCGCCGAGGTCGTGGCGTACTTTGAGGCGCTGGGTTTTGTGTGTCCGCCCCACCGAGACACAGCAGACTTTCTCATGGATCTCGGCACGAGCCAGCAGACCCAGTACGAGCAGAAGCAGCTTGGGAAACCCATCCCTCGCCACGCGGCGGAGTTTGGCGCGATCTACAAGGGCTCTCAGATCTACAGTCGTATCGTGGCGTCGCTGGACGAACCGCAGGACCCGGCACTGGCCAAGGACATTTAAGACCACGTGGATCCGATGCCGCAGTTCCAGCAGTCGTACTGGGACAACACGCTCACGCTGTTTGGTCGGCAGATAAAGATCGCACTGCGCAACAAGCCGTTCCTGCTCGGTCGCGCGATCATGGTCATCGTCATGGGGCTTCTGTACTCGTCCGTGTTCTACCAGTTCGACGCACGCGACGTTCAGGTCGTGATGGGCACTGTGTTCGCGTCCGTGCTGTTCCTGACGCTCGGTCAGTTCTCGGGACTACCGTCCATGATGCTCTCGCGTGATATCTTCTACAAGCAACGCCGTGCCAACTTCATGCGGACGTCCAGCTACGTCGTGTCATTCCTCGTGAGCCAGATCCCACTAGCGATCATCGAGACGCTCGTGTTTGGCTCGATGATGTACTGGATGTGTGGCTTCGCCAACTCGCTACTGGCGTTCGTCAACTTTGAAGTGCTCCTCGTGCTCACGAACCTGTGCTTCACAGCGTGGTTCATGGTCATCTCGGCGTGGGCTCCGGATCTTCATGTCGTCGAGCCAGTGGCCCTGGTGACGCTGCTGTTCTTCATTCTCTTTGCCGGCTTCGTGATCTTCAAGAGCCAAATGGCCAGCTACTTGGTGTGGCTCTACTGGATCGACCCCATGGCCTGGAGTGTGCGTGCCGTGGCTGTGAACCAGTACCGTGCACCAGAGAACGACAAGTGTGAGTTTGGAGGCCGAGACTACTGTCTTCTCACGGGCGGCCTGAACATGGGCGAGTACTACTTGTCGCTGTACGACATGCAGACCGAGAAGTACTGGATCTACTACGGCATGATCTACCTGGTCATGTGTACGCTGCTGTTCCTCGTGATCGCCTGGTACTTGCTCGAGTACAGACGCCAAGAGGTCGGAGAGCACCATGGATCCGTCCACGCGAGCGGCTCGTTTACGGAGGAGCAGGAGGAAAGTGAAGCTCCGTCGTCCAAGATCCAAGGAGCGACTCCGTACGGCGAGCTCAAGTCGCCGCAGCCAACAGAGACGGCGATTGAAGTCTCGATGAACCGCGAGAAGAACTTTGTGCCCGTGACTCTGGCGTTCAAGGACCTGCGATACTCGGTGCCAGACCCTCAGAACCCGAAGCAGAGCATCGAACTCCTCAAGGGCATCACTGGTTACGCGCTTCCAGGCTCCGTGACGGCGCTCATGGGTGCTTCCGGGGCTGGTAAGACGACGCTCATGGACGTGATCGCCGGCCGTAAGACTGGCGGAACGATCCAGGGATCGATTCTCATCAACGGCTACGAGGCCACGGACCTGGTGATCCGCCGAGCGACCGGATACTGTGAGCAAGTCGACGTCCACTTGGAAAGCGCAACGTTCCGTGAAGCACTCACGTTCAGTGCGTTCCTGCGTCAGAGCAGCACGGTGTCAGAAGCCAAGAAGTACGACACGGTGAACGAATGTCTGGAGCTGCTCGACATGGGCGGTATTGCCGACCGTGTGATTCGTGGCAGCACCATCGAACAGCGCAAGCGTCTCACCATCGGTGTGGAGCTGGCTGCGCAGCCAAGTGTGATCTTCTTGGACGAACCAACGAGCGGTTTGGACGCGCGCTCGGCCAAGGTGATCATGGACGGTGTCCGCAAGGTCGCCAACTCGGGCCGCACAATCGTGTGTACGATCCACCAGCCGTCGGCCGAGGTATTTTACGTCTTTGACAGCCTCTTGCTGCTGAAGAAGGGAGGTGAGACCGTGTTTTACGGCGACCTGGGGCCAAACTGCAGCACGCTGATCGACTACTTCGAGACCATTCCGGGTGTGAAGCCACTTCCAGCCAGCTACAACCCAGCGACGTGGATGCTCGAGTGTATCGGTGCCGGTGTGAGCAACGAAGTCACGGCGGAGGTCGATTTCGTGGAGTACTTCAAGTCCAGTCCGCAGCACAAGCTGCTCATCGATGCCATGGACAAGGAAGGTGTCTCTCGGCCGTCGCCAGGCACGCCACCGCTCAAATTTGCCAGCAAGCGTGCTGCTACGGCGGCCACGCAATTCAAGTTCCTGCTGCAGCGTTCGTTCAACTTGTACTGGCGCACGGCGTCTTACAACCTCACGCGGTTCATGATCTCGCTGTGTCTCGCGCTTCTATTCTGGCTCGTGTTTGGCGGTGCAGAGTACAAGTCGTACCAAGGCATGAACTCGGGTCTCGGCATGGTCTTCCTCACCTCGCTCTTCAACGGCATCGTCTCGTTCAACAGCGTGCTGCCGATTGCAAACGAAGAGCGCAATGCATTTTACCGTGAGCGCGCGTCGCAGACCTACAACGCGTTCTGGTACTTCCTGGGCTCGACGATCGTGGAGATCCCGTACGTGTTCACAAGCGGACTGCTCTTCACGGTCGTGTTCTTCCCTGCCGTGGGCTTCACTGGCTTCACCACGGGCGTGCTGTACTGGATCAACGTGTCGATGCTCGTGCTCATGCAGACGTACTTTGGCCAGTTTCTCGCGTACGCTCTGCCGACCGTCGAGGTCGCCGCGATCATTGGCGTGCTGCTGAACTCGGTCTTCTTCCTGTTCATGGGCTTCGTGCCTCCGTCGTCGCTGCTGCCAAATCGATACACGTGGATGTACTACGCCACACCGCAGCGATACCCGTTCGCGATCCTCTCAGCCCTCGTCTTCAGTGACTGTGACCTCGACCCGATCATCAACCCTGCCACGGGCCAAGTGCTGCAGGAGGGAGACTCGAAGCTCGGCTGCCAGATCCTCGCGAACACGCCTGTGGATCTCGGCACGATCACGGTCAAGGGCTTTGTCGAGAACGTGTTCAAGATGAAGTACGACGAGATCTGGCCCAACTTTGCGGCCATGATCGGCTTCATCTTCCTCTTCCGACTGCTCGGCCTGCTCGCGCTGCGCTTCATCAACCACCAGAAGCGGTAGACGCCCGAGTCTCCACCAGTTCCTAGACGTGAGACCATCATCAATATCATCATCACCATACATATATCCGTCTGAGATCACGCGCTGTGTGTGTCAGTGTTCCTTTTTGAATCAAGTGACGCGTCTCTGGACCCACACACGAGCTCTATGCATCTATTCTTGGGCACAAGTATTGACACACGAGACAAGGCCGCGTACGCCTTCACTTCACACTGGCGCGACCAAGGCCCACGCCCAAGGCTTAAGGCCTACCGTCCCTTGGAGAGGCAGCAAGGTGGCTCTCACGGGTCTCACGGTCTCCACGGGGCCGCCGAGGTCGCCGTCCTACTCACAGCCTGGCTCACCGCTCGCAAGGCGGCGGTTGTCCTCGTTCCAGTCGATGTCTTCGTCGCGAATAGGAGAGGAACCGATCCGCCCTCCCGTAGGGGACCACGTCGTGCTGCTTCTCCAGGAATGGCTCACGATCATCAAGTTCCCAGCCACGCTGCGTTGTTTGCTGGACGAGTACACTCGCGAGCTCAAGCATGCGCCGCCGGCGATGGACAAGTGGTTCGAGATGACGCAGCAGCTTGATCTCCAGGCGTTCCAGACACAAGACACGATGGCGAACCCAGCGCTGCTGGAGCGGATCGTCGATCAGACCTTTGCAAAGGCTCGGCATCGTAAGGAGCTCACAAAGCAGACAGCGCCAGTCTTGGTGAGCAGTAAACGACCGTTAACTGCATCAACAGCGCTCAAATTTGCAAGCAAGAGGTCCCTACCCATGGGCTCAGCGATCGTTCAGAGCAAGAGCACGTCGGCTTTGCTCGGTTCGCCGGCATTCCGTCCTAAGTCAGCGGCGATCATTCCCAGTTCCAGCAAAAGCACGTCCGACTTTCTACTGCAGACCGACAAGAGCCTCACCAAGCTGACTCGGCTGAACGAGAATGGCGTGGCCACAGCTCCAGTCAGCAATAACAACAACCAGCCAAGTCCGAAGAAAGAGAGTCTCACGTCTCAGCTTCGCCGTGGAAGCTCACGGCCGATCAGCGCGGCACCAGGCTCACTGACTCCTCACCGCGACAGCCAATATGGTAGTGCGCTGAAGCTGACCTCAGCTTCAGCAGCCTCGCCGTCGTCACTAGAAGTGAGGACTTCAGTCAGTGGGCAGCCGAGTCCGACGGCAAGCTCCGCTCAGAAACGATCGTCCAGAATGCTGACGCTGAAATCATCATCAAGCTCGCAAATGCTGATGACACCTAAGGTGACTTCCCGTCAGAGTGAGGCACCGGAGACCCAAGGCGACGACAAGGAAGACCGACCAGCTGAAGACGACGCAGAGGCTGCTGCTCAAGCCGCACCAGAGTTTCAGCCAGCGATGGAGCTTGAAGACATGAACGAAGAGCGGCTGACCGAACACTTTGGCGCGTTTTCCAAAGGCACGATCAAGAAACTGCGACGCGTGCTGGCCAAGTCCAGTGCGCACTCGCAGGATATGCAGCGCACACGCAAAGCCATGGAAAAGATCAAGCTGCGAGCACAGCAGCAGCACGATCGCAGTGCGTTTGCGGCTCAGCAAACCGATCTTCTGAGTCTCACGATGGACTCGCTGACCAAGGAGCCGTGTTCGCTGTGTCGCTACGTGTTCCTGAAGAAAAACTTGACCACGAAAGTCAGCTACAAGAGTATCTGCGACCTTCGCGCACACTGGGTCACCACTAAGCGCGAGCAGCTCGAGGCCAACGGCCTCGGACCAGAGACTGAGGACAACGAAGCGAGTAGACAAGGGGATGACGATCTCATCGACCAGCAGGCCCAGGCACAGCCACTTGAGTCGGCTCAGCAGATCTCGCATTTGTACGACGAAGTACCCGTGTGTGTGTTCTGTGCTCAATTGGTGCTGGACTTTTCGTCGTACCGTCCAACGTCAGCGCAGCAAAAGCAACGGCGAGAGGAAAAGAGAAGACTCGCAGTGGAGCAGCACAAGCAGCGAGAGATACAGCGGCAGCGGGACAAGCTCAAGTGTGATCCGCTGGACTTCCACTCGTATGAGCTCAATAGTGACGACGAAGAGGGCGAAAGTGAGACCGAGGAAGTGCTGGAAGTGGACGCCGACGGTCGCGTGAGCGTCGTGAGACGGCGACGAAGGCGGCGACGCACAGCGCGGACACCGGCACAGACAGGCTTCGTGTCCAAGAAGATTCACTACGACCACTTACGCAGCCAAAGCGTCCACGCGCTGAACCGTAAGGAGTGGGAGGTGATCTCCCAGCAGCAGCCGCAAGGCTGAATTTAATACAGTCTTCCCCAAATCTCCTTGTATTTCTTTCCTCTACTTGATGTGCTTGAGGATCATTTCCAGCAGTCCGTTGGGGTTGTCGATGTGGACCCAGTGGTCCGAGTTGGGCAGCACGTGGTGGAACACGCGCTGGTCTTTGAGGGCGTCCATGCGCTTGACGATCTCGGGCGTCCACATCTTGCTGCGGTCGGCCTGGACAAAGTGCAGCTCGCATTCTTCTGGGACGTTCTCGACCACCGGCCACAAGTCGACTTCCAGAAACGACTCGAAGAGCTGCTCGATCACAGGCACGTCCATCTTCCACTCGTAAGTCTCAGGCGCCGCCGACAGCATCTTGAGGTTCGTGGTGAGCCACTGGGCCTCGCCGAGGCTGATGCTACGCTCTTGCAGGTCCATGATGAGCTGCTTCTTCGACAGAATCGGCAATGGAATCGACTTGAGCACGGGCAGCACGCGTTCGATCGAGGCCGTGACCTTGCGGTACGCGTAGTCGTTGGCCGCTGCGAGTTACGTGAGATAAGGAGGTCATTAGCAGTGTTCCAGGGACGACTAGACGGATAGAAAAGCAACGTACCGCTTCCAGGCAGCGAATCCAGCACCCACACCTGCTGGGGGATCTTCCACGCTTGCCGCTCGGCCTCTTCCAGGTATTTAATCGCGATCTTGCCGCCGAACGAGTGGCCGAGCACGGCGTCTGGCTCAACGTTCAGCTCCTCCGCGAGCGCGCTACAGCAACATAAACATCTCAGTTAGTGGAGGCACACACAAGCTACTGTAGAGACTGAAAAACGGACGTACAGCACGTCATTCGCGCAGGCTTGGATCGTGTGCGGGCCTTGCATCGACGGAGAGTCGCCGTGGCCTGCACAACCGGGAGAGAGAGAGAGAGAGCCAATCAGCGTCCTTCCAGCTTAGAATATAATACTCATTCGCGCTCGTACGCACCGCGGTGGTCCAGCGCCACAAATCGCCAGTCAGGACGTGCGCTCACGAGCTTCTGCGAGAACGTGCGCCAGTTGAGTTTGTTGCCTGACGAGGATCCCACCAAAGGAAGTCATCCGTTAGGGTGTCCTACACGCAATTAAACCCGCATCTAAACAGCCGCACGCACCGAGGATGCCGTGCATGATGAACGCCGTCTTGCTGGGCGCGTAGCTTTGCGTCGTGTCCTCAAAGACGCGATACGCCAGCGAACTCTGGTTTCTCGCCGCCATCATCTTTGACCGAGTCGCGCTGTTCACACAGAGACGCAAATCCACCGCAACCACCGTGAGTGCAAGCCCATGGATGTCAGCTTACACATCTCACAGTTGCGCTACGCACCGCATGAGAGCCGCGCCGTACACGGAGCCGCCGCGTGTCGTCCACATCATTGTTTTTCTGCTTGGGTTTGCCTCGCTTGTCAAATGCCGTGTGAGTGAGTGAGCTGCTCACAGTCAAGTCGGACGCCAGTCGAAGAGTGACGTCACGTCACAGCGGCTGGTTTTTCAGCCAATAGAATCGCAGTAACCGCATGGTACGAGCCAATCAGAATCGAGTAACCCTCACATGTCGCACATTGCGGCTGGTGTGGATCATCTACGAGACTCTCGATGGAACCACCGAAGCCATTGAGCCCAGAAGCGAATGTTGCTTGCGCTCTTCCGGATACAGCGCTATTTCTTATTTAGCCA
>JAADXB010000678.1:0-10969 GCA_023337495.1 Pythium diclinum
AAGAAGAAGCGCACGGTCAAGAAGAAGACCAAGGACACGCTCAACGACTCGGACGACGACGACGGCGACGGCGTTGGTGGTGGCGCCGGAGGCGCACGGTTCAGCATGGCGTCGGTGCCGCAACGCCAGACGCTGTCGCCTGCGAAGAAGAAGTAGCTCTTCGAGTTGGCTGGACGGTGTAATGGCGATTCGCATTTTTGTCTTTCGATTTTCTTTAGGAATCAACCGTCTGATTGATGGATGGATGCTAGGAAAAGCTCGCAAATGTCTAGAAGCTGAACTGCTGGTTGGCGGCGTAGCCGAGCTCCTCGAGCGCCGGCACGACGGCGAACTTGAGCATTGGTGGAGGGCCGCACATGAAGATCTGCACGTCAGGCGAGGCCGCTGGGAAGTGCTCCTTGATCATGGCGGCGTTGACCCAGCCGACCGAGTACTTCCAGTCGGCGCTGGCGTCGCGGTCGATGGTGTACCACACGTGGACGTTGTCGTGGTCGCGCGCCATGGCGTCGATCTCCTCGCGGCACAGGATGTCCTCCTCGGTCTGGTTGGCGAACAGCAAGTAGAACTCGGTCTTGTCACTACATCAATCAAAGAACAACAACATCAATGAGTCAGTCCGCTGCTGGAGCATCAAACGCAGCATGAAAGGAGTGCGTGATGAACGTACTTGGCGTCCTGGAGCGCGCGACGGATGACCTGGAGCATGGGCGTGATGCCCGTGCCGCCGGCGATCATGCCGATCTTCTTGGCGCGGCGGATCTCCGGTTCTGGGTCGCGCACGCGGTGCTTGATCTGGAACTCGCCCTTGCCGACGTACGAGAGCTTGCCCTTCGGGCCCGAGACCTCAATGGTGTCGCCGATCTTGAGGCTCTCGAGGTACTGGGACATCTTGCCGCCCTCTGGGAACTTTGGGTGCACGTCCTTGAAGTACACCTTGATCACGAGGTCCACGTAGCCCTTGACGTCGTCCGAGCTCACAGGCGTGTACGAGCGCATCACGAGCTTGCCCTCGCTGTCCGTGTAGCGCAGCGAGATGTGCTGGCCCACAGGCAGACCCAGAATGTGGCGCTTGCTCGGCAGACCGAAGCGGAAGCGGCGCGTGTCGTGGGACAGCGACTCCTTCTCGATCAGCGGCAGGTGCACCGGGATAGGCTGCGCGCCCTCACGCATCGACAGCTTGAGCGTAATGGGCGAGCCACGCTCCATGAAGCTGATGATCAGGTACGACACGCCAGCGGCGATGGCGAACACGGTCGCCAGCAGCACGACCACGCGCGGCTCCTCCTGCAGCTCGGTAAAGAGATCCTCCATATTGGTCAGATCAATCAATTGGCGATGTGATTGATGCACGGACGAGTGATTGATGGACTGAGCGCTTGGTGTTCTTCCGTCAGTGACTGATGGAGCGAGTGAGTTGATTTTGGCTCGGGGGATACAAAGGTACAAACCCTGGCCGGTTCGGATAGGTACCTCGTGTCAACGTGGCCGTCGATGATGTCACTGCACAAGTGAAGCTCCATCGTGACACGCAGCGACGTCACTCTTGTGAGGCTTTCTGAAGATTGTTAGCGTGGACCACGCTAACAACCAACAAAAAAGTGGTCCGTACCTTCGTGCAACATCATAGTTGGCGTTGGACCAAATCCTGTGGTCCACCTGCGCCATTTTCCCAACGTTACGGTAAACGTTGCCAACGAAAATGAGCCTGCGAACACAAGTGCTGGGCGGCTACCGCCGCTTGCTGCGCGCGAGCCGCGAGACCTTCCGCGGTGATCTGTACGCGATCGGCCAGGCGCGTGTCGCGCTGCGCGAGAACTTCCTGGCGAACCGCGACGTCCAAGATGAAGAGTCGATCTACGAAATGCTCAAGAGCATCGACGAAGCCGAGAGCATGCTGCTCCACAACATCGTCCAGGGCCGCCAGAAGTCGCAGGACCCGGCCACGGGCGCGCCGCGATTTGAAGTGGAGCTCACAGACCCACAGCGCAGCGCCATGCGCAAGGACGAGGAGCTCACGCCGCTCACGGAGAAGTCGGCGGACGAGCCGCTGGTGATGAACTCGGGCAACGTGTGCCAGCGTCCGACGTAGTAATTATTCATGTATACACAGGTTTTTAGACATCCGATGATGTGTATGATGTTGATGCTCCCTCTTTGTGTTAGTGGATGAACCCTGTGCTGATCTTTAGCTACGGAAACATCGCGTGCGCGGCCAAACGCCGTCTTGGTCACCAATCACCAAGCTCCAACCAAAGTGGGCTCCATGTGACCACTCGTGCGCCAAAGCTCTCGATCCTAAACGCACGACGACTCAGGCTTCGGTTTCCTCCTCCCCCTTCAGAAGTTCGTGTTGCCGTTCTCTGCTCCGAACGGCGAGGTACGTCGGTTTCTCGGGGGTCGACTCTTCCTTGATGCTCGCGAGCGGTGCGTTTGCTGCAATCGCAAGATCTCGCTCTTCGGCAAAGCCGACATAGACGTCACACTGCTTTTGTGCATGGACTACGGCAGGACGGGACAACAACGTCAGCTCGCGGCAGTCCGCCTCGCTTGGGCACACCGCCACGTAGATCGGAGCGAGCTTCTTATCGGCCGCGGTCGGATGAAAGATTGCGTTCATGATCTTCAGTTGCTTGCCATCAATCGAGTGCTTGGAGCCGACCGTGACCTGAAGATACGCCACGCGAACAGCCTTCTTGTTCTTGTCTCCAGCTTCACCGCCACGTTCGTCAGTCTTCAACTTGACGATGCTACCAATATTCGGGAAATCGTGGCACGCCGGAAACCAATACGACGACGAGTCATTATCTCGCCACTTCCGGAGCGCAGACTCGTAATCAGTCGCTGTCCCCGATCGTACAGCATGCCCACTTTGCAAGCGTAGCGAGTGGAAGTCGAAGACTCGGTCGGTTTTTGGTGCGCGAAGCGGAAGCTGATGGTATGAAGATGCGGTGAGGCACAATGCACCCTCGGCAGCGAGACGATGGACCAAGATCTCGAACAGACTTCCGGCTAGTGACGCGTACTGCGGACCCCCAGCTCGTGCCCACTGAAAAAGTCGCTGCACAGTTGAAGCACGGAGCCGATCGAGGAGCAGTAGAATGGCGTATTCCGAGTCAATGACTTGGACCCAATCTTGCATGAAGAGATAGTGGTGGGGGACGTGAGCGTCGCGGACAAACGTTCTGCGCAACCGATCAACCTGGCTCGGACCCGCCATAACGGCCCCGCTCTTCGACAGAAAGAGCGATGAATCCTCCACCTTCGACGTTGCAGCAAACACTAAATTCTTGATCTGGTCCACGGTCGTACGAGTAAACTCACGAACGCTTCCTCCAGCATAAAAGAATCTCTCTTCCGCCGTTTCCTCATCCCAGCCGCAGACGGATGCGGCAAATGCCACGAGATCGTTTTTCTTCCAACATGGGTGCAGACAGCAATACGCGTGCTCTGCCGCCTGCGACTTGAGATCCGCTTGCTGCGAGGTTGCCAGCATCTTGAACGTCTCGAGTCCTTCGGGGATGTCTGAATAAATAAATCCGTCGAGAAACAACCAGAGGTCGGAGCTGCGAGGCCGTCGACGTAGCTCGCTGTAGATGGAGGCGGCTGTTTGCTTCGAACAGTTCTCCACTGAGAAGTTCACGAAGCGATCCTCTTCAAGGCCCATGTAGAATAGGCAGTGCTGTTGATCGTCCATGAGCAGTTGTCGGTAGACGAGGACGCTCTTTTTGCATGTGAACACGACGTAAAATGCCAGGAGGCATAGCATCGTCGACTTGCCCACGCCGGGCGAGCCCACGACGATGCTTTTCATGTTCTTGTAGTCGCTGAGTGGCTCCAGCCACCCGTGCAGTAGCAGCGACGCCACCTGCTTTTCCTCTTCACGCCAAAAGACCTTCCCCGTTTTGGTGCATCCACCGAGGCGCTCCATGAACTCGGAAATTTTCGGTATCGGGTGGGCAGCACCGACAGCCCACTGTCCAAGGTGAGCGCACTCGACGCGGAAGGCCTCCGAGTCTGGGAACACCGAGTGCGGCGGAATCGTCGTCGTCTGCGCCAATGATGGCTCGAGGCTTGTCGATGGTACACGGACGACGATCGGCTCTCGGGCAAAAACCCCGAGTCCGTCCATCAAATCTTCAATGTCCAGTGGTCGCATCTCATCGAAAGCCGCGCGGCTCGCAAAGATGCAGACGTTGTTGGGGGCTACCTGGCGGAAGATGCTGTCCTTGTACACGCGGGCAATCTCTTTCCGAACGGACGCCATGATCGTCTTCGGCGGCACGTCGACGTAGTCTGCGGTTAATCCCAGCATCGCTCCATGGGCATCGACGAGTTGGAACCACACGCGCATGCTCATGCCGCGGTCGTCGTCCGAGTCCGAAATCTGAGCGTGGGACATGGAGTGGAGATTGTATGTTTATCGTTGCAACCCTTTTATCACCAATCAGGGCGCGTCAGTTATCATTTCAACCAATGGGATGATTTAAAACATGATCCTTTCAAGTAAGTTTCCCAGTTCCAGCTTCCAATTGAGAAAGTTGAATTTCACTGAATTTTAATTATATATTAATTACAATACATTAAAATATATTGTTTGATATATAAGTAGAAGCCGTGCCAAGACCACATTCATCGTGGTCTCAAGAACACTCCCTCGTTGGAAAATGCGCCACGTTAAAGGCGCTGAACTTGTATGTGTACAAAACTGTGGGGTCCCACGGGTGACACCGAGGCACGCATCGCATGGGCCCATACGCACGGCCATCATCGCACGGAGACTTGGGAGACAGACGCCTTCGGTTTATTCGGTCTTGATTCGGAGCTGCGTGGCCTTCCAGGCATCGTACAGGTACTTGCCGTTGAGCATGTCGACGAGCGTGCGCATGGCGGTCTTCTGCTGGCGCGCTGGCTTGGCGACGAGCTCGCCGTCTTCGTTGTACTCCTCCTCTTCCTCCTGCACGTAGCCCGAGATCTGCTCCTGCTCGTTCATCGCCTGCGTGAGGCCGATCATCGCGACCAGCAGCGACAGGAACAGCAGAATGTATCGGAGCGGGCACATTTTCGTTGGATGTTTGATTGATGGAACAAAGTCGAGTGGACTGGCTTGAAGACTTGATCAAACGAGCGCAAATGCAGTTCTGATGCCGGCGGTGCGTTTGTTTGATTGATGCTGGCGTGGGAAAAGCGTAGATGGGCGTGTGTGGGCGCGGCGTCGTTTGATGGATGCTCGCTTCTGCCCGTGGCTTTCTCTTCCGTCAGTCCAGGATCGGGAAGGCAGAGGCGTACAGCAGTGATGTTCGGTGCAATCAGTTCGCCGTCAAGCATCTTCCATCAGGCCAGGCGGTGCACGCGCCACGCCGGCTCGGGCACGCGCTTTTACCTGTGGAACAGAATACGGAGTAAGAAAGCTGCAGACAAGCCCGGCAAGAAGTGGGGCATTTTCCTGTGGAAACGGATAAACATCTAAAATTGGATGGTGGGCGGCACTGATGTTCGGGTAGACCCTAGCCACTAGATCGATGGACTGCCATTTGATTGGGCCGTACAGTCTCAGCGAGCACCATATGCGCCAATCACACACGTAGAGGAGTCCGGAAGGTTACGTAACCACGTGGGCGAACGCTGACGATATCCCGCATGGGAACCTGAACACAATTGGATTGTTTATGGCGGACACAACCCAGCGATAACCCAACAACCCAGCGACCTCAGTCACACGCTGTGATGGGTTTTACAGGCTGACTGAAAGTCCGACCTGAAACTCCCAACTGAAATTGACGTGGAAATCTGAGAAAAGAGTTGAGATAGATCTGAGAAACTAGGTTACGCTGCGGTTACGGTGGAGGTGGCGATGTTGAAGCTGGCGGAGGCGACGACCCCGCCAAGTCCAAGGCCGCTGCTGCATCCCCTGTGGCGGGATCCGGGGCAACGTAACCTTCCCGACTCTGTGCCGATAACGCTGTAACCACACAATCCATCAATCAGTCACCAGGTTCCCGTTGAACAGCCCAAAAACAAACATCAATCACTCACATCGAAGCACGCGCACAAGATCACTCGGTCTCTCCAAGTAGTACATCGCCTGCAAACACCACAATACTCCATCAGTCCACAACTCCATCAAACACCCACAGCTTCATCAATCACTCCACAGCGTACCTCGGTCTTGTTGGCGCCAATGTGGCACGTGTACACGCTCGCCTTCTTGCTCAATGCCGCTGATCCCTTCAGCGGACTCCGCATCTCCGCTGTCGGGGTTACAGGCGCCGGCGGAGGGATCGTAACCACTGGCCGAGCCACTCCTGGAGGAAGCGACGTGAGTAGAGACGGCGTAGCGGCCGCAGTAGCAGCGGCAGCAGCAGCGGCTGCAGCCTCCTGGCTTCGGGTCGTCGCCTGCTTGGCGTGGTCGTGGTGTTCCTGGAAGAACGTGAACAGATCATCGTCCTCGAGACCGTTACCCGCGCAAAACACGAAGTCGATCTGCGGCAGCGACGTCGGCGACTTGTTGCCTTTCGTGAGCCCCACAGTCGCAGGGGACAGCGGTCTCTGCTGCTGCTCGTACAGCTTGAGGATCTCATCAATGATCACCGTCTTGGTGATACCTTGGAGCCGCACTTCCACGTTGTTTGTGCCCTGCAGCACTTCAAGGGGAAGCGAACACAGCACGTCTTCGAGGTTCACTTGCATGTCTCTGGCTTGCATTGGGCCGAAGATGGGGTCCGTCTCGCCATAGTGCCACGTAAGTGAGCTCTCCTTGGTTTCGATGAAGCTGCCCGGTGTCCGCTCGGTAAAGTACTGCATGATGGGCCGCACGACCTTCTTCCAGGACGGATCGTGGTCTTCAGTCATCATCTCCCACTCGTCTGTGTGTGGCAGCCGGTAGAAGTACCCAGACTCGGCCACGACGCCAATGCGGCGGTCGTTCAGCCAGCTTCCGATCACGCCGCGTTCGTGGCCGCTCACCAGCAGCACCGTGTTCTTCTTATCGGCTGCAAGGCTCTCAATGATTCGCTTCACAAACGGCTTGGGCGGTGCAATGGTCGCACGCTGGTGGGCCTCGTCGAGCAGAGTGCCTTCGTAGTCCAGCACGATCATACGGCGTTTGCTGCGCGCGTAGGCGTTGATCACATCCATCGCTGGGAGCTTGACGAGCTTGCGAGATGACGACGGCCGCGATACGGTGTACTCGAGATCCGACAAGAAGCTCTTGCCCCAGAAGCTCGCCGTGTGGGTCTTCACGTACCGGTGCAAGTTTGACTGTCGGTACTCTCGCTCCATGAGAGGCAGTGTAAGTGCGTACTCGAGTGCCGTTGCGATTTCACTTGTATTCCAAGGGTTCACTCGGATCGCGCCTGACAGCGACTGCGCAGAGCCCGCAAACTCACTCAGGATGAGCACGCCGGGGCCTTCGCGGTGCGGCTCACATGGCTGGTTCTGGCACATGACGTACTCGTGGCTGACGAGGTTCATACCGTCGCGAAGCGACGTCACAAGAGCCACATCAGCGAGATTGTAGAGCGCCACGAGTTCCGTTGGCGACACGGGACGATGGATGTAGTGGACAGGCGAGTGCTGCAGCGTGCCGTAGCGTCCGTTGATGCGACCCACGAGCTCGTTCACGTTCGCCGCCAGGTTCTGGTACTCGATCACACCCTCCCGCGACGGCACTGCAATTTGCACCAGGATCACACTCTCGCGGCGTTCTGGATACATCGATAGGAACCGCTCCATTGCCAGCAGTTTGTGTGGGATGCCCTTGATGTAGTCCATGCGATCCACGCCGATGATGATCTTGCAGTCTTTGAACTTCTCGGTGAGTTCTTTGATCCGCAGCTGGGTCTCTTCCGTAGCCAGGATGCCTTCGAAATGCTCGGGATCGATGCCAATGGGAAAAACGCCGACCGCAGAGAAGTGGTCCTCCCACTCAATTCCCTTGGGCGTCGACGTGGCGCCTGGGATCCGCGCACACGCAGATAGAAAGTGACGCGCGTAGTCGTACGTGTGGAAGCCCAGCAGATCAGCACCGAGAAGACCTTCCAAGATCTGTTTGCCGACCGGAAGAGAACGATACATCTCTGCCGAAGGGAACGGCGTGTGCAGGAACCAACCGATCTTGCACTTGGGGTGGCGCTTGCGCAGTAGCGACGGCAGCATCATTTGGTGGTAGTCGTGGACCCACACGTAGTCGCCCTCTCGATACACTTGGTTCACGGCCTGGGCAAAGCGCTTGTTCGCAAGCTTGTAGGCGTCCCAGAGTCGGAAGTCAAACTTCTTTTCACTGCCGGCACGGAACAACGGCAGCGGCACGTAGTGGAAGGTCGGCCACAGAATGTCGTTACTGAAATCGTTGTAGTACCGCGACGCGATCTCCTTGGACAGAAACACCGGCACGCAGTTGAACTCTTGCGCCAGTTTTTCACGTACTTTGTTTTGGTCTTCGTGGGCGATCTCTTCGCCCAGCCAGCCGATCCAAATAAACGGCACTTCGTCTCGAATGCCGTTGAGCGCCGTCACGAGGCCACCCGAGCTCATCTTGAACGACCACTCGCCCGTGGTTTCATTGCGCTGGAACGAGATGGGCAGGCGGTTTGAGACCATGATCAGTCGTCGGCGTGAGTCGGCCATGGGCGGAAGGATCTCTTCCTGGGGCTTCTCGGTCTGGATCTGGACCATTGAGAGCTGCCTTTGGAGCTCCTGGATGTTCACTAGAAGCTCCTGTTCGCGAGCGTTCATATCCACGACGTCGTCGTCGTCGTACGTGAAGACCCCGGACATGCCGCGAGACGAAGCCGATCTTGAACGCGTCGTCGGCGCCGACATCGACGCGCCGCGCGACCGCAAGGGCGGCATTGGAACGGGCGCGTGGATCTGGTCGTCGCTGGGGGCTCCGCTGCTGCTGCTGCTGCTTTCGTCGCCGCTGGAGCTCTCTTCGTCGTCGGAACTCGACTCTTCGTCGTCGGAATCCGCTTGGGAATCGCTTCCATCGCCGTCAGCAGGCGCCGTAGGGTCGCCGTAGTTGTCGCGCTGCTGCTGCAGCTCGCGCT
Organism: Pythium diclinum; assembly: GCA_023337495.1. NCBI lineage: Eukaryota > Oomycota > Peronosporomycetes > Pythiales > Pythiaceae > Pythium > Pythium diclinum. The sequence continues at coordinate 9,045 of JAADXB010000678.1, forward strand.
CTTGTCTTTGCTGCTCTAGATACGACGCCAGAGGTGCGGGGTTGGACTCTACGGGTCGAGGACGCAGCGCAGGGGACGTCACGAAGCCGGCGTTGCCCGTGAAAGACGAGAACATCTCGTCCTCGAGAGATACTGAGCGCTGGCGGCTTCGAGAGCTCTTCATCTTGCGGATCTAGAGCGGATTGAGAAATGCGAGGAACGCGAGTGTGGCAGACAGTGAGGATTCACTGAGGAGGACACAGAAGCGATGGAAGAAGGGGATTGGCGGCGACTCCAACTGCCATGTTCGGCCGAAGCTTTCTGCGAAAAGCTCCTTTGCACACAGAAGAATAGTGACAGGTACGACCAAAATAGTGACATTGTTAAATCATTAATTAGCTTAGTCGCCTTAGTCTGAATTGTCGATTTTTGTGGTCGACAAGAGGCTAGGCTAGGCTAAGCCAATGTGTTTACCATGATTCACTGTATCACGTCGCAGATGTTTTTGTTCTGTGAGTGTGTGTGACAACTTCTGTCCCCTCCTTCACGTCCATCTGTCAGCACTCTATGGAAGTACTGTGGGATTCTAAATACAGCGCCCTGTCAATCTCCCCTTCTCTTCTTCCTTCCCGCGACAAAGGCAACTCATCCCGGTTGCCTCTTCGGACTCCCCTCCCCTCCTCCCCAATAAATCTCTTTTCCCCGCCAGCAGGTCGGTCTAACCGGAAGCGTTTTGGACTTTAGACTGGCGAGTCACCGAAGAAACTGAACCCAAAGTCCGATTTCCCCAACGGAAGACTCGCCACTTCACACCCGCTCCACTTCGCTTCTCTTTAGACGTCACTCCCCTCCTCTCCGCTCCGCTCGGAGGTCTAAGGAGCCTTCTTCACCAGTCGAGTGAGTTCGTCACCATGATGTCTATACGCCGCAAGATCTCGGGCGCGCTGTCCTCCTCCTCCTCCGAACGCGCGTCCTCCGCGTCTCCTCCAGCGTCCCCCTCGCTCCTCCCGGTCCCCTCCTCCGCCTCCGCCTCCTCCACCGCGCCGTCCTCCTCCTCCTCTGGCTCCTCTGGTGTAGCTGCTCCGCACCTGAGCTCCAGCATGAGTATGAGCATGAACCTGAGCCTCACGCTGAGTCCTCGCGCCGCCACTTCCTCTGTCATGGCGTCCCCTCTCCACGCGCATCAGCCGCAGGCTCCTCGTCGCGCCAGCGTCGCCTGGGTGCCCGACAGCCTCGCCGAGCGATGCTACGGCTGCCAGAGCGGCTTCTCGCTCATGCTGCGCCGCCACCACTGCCGCCGCTGCGGAAACGTCTTCTGCGACGCGTGTACGCAGGCGCGCATGCCCATTGTGTCTGTGGGCATCACCACGCCCGTGCGCGTCTGCAACAAGTGCGCCGACGCCATCAAGCGCACGCGCATGAAGCTCTTCGAGGAGAAGGAGCGACTGCGCGTGCAGCAGATCCAGGACAAGCAGCACAAGCGCCACCGCCTGCGCTCCATGCGTAGTGACGACCAGATCGCGTACGAAGCGTCCGACGCAGAGCTCCTCTTCCCCTCCGCTAATGGTACCAACGGAGGAGGGGGAGGAGGACCGAGGAGACAGGCGTCGGGACGCAGCCAGAACCAGAACCAGCGGTCGCATGTGACTCGTCAGGCCATGCTGCGGAGTGAGACCGTGCGCGACTTGAGCCGTCCTCCGCTCCCCTCCGCTGGGTCCATGCAGAAGGGGAGAGGAGCAGCGGGGAGAGGAGCGGGGGCATCGATGCACTTCTTCGCGGACCCGCCGTTCCTCTATGAAGAGGAGGAAGAGGAGCGTCGCTCGAGCCTGGAGAACCGCTTGGACGGAGGAGACGCCGACGCCGGCAGTGCCGCCCACGTCGTGAGCGTCCACACGCTGCCAGGGGAGGTCCTCCTAGTGCGCAGTGAGAACGTGCGCTGCCGCCTC
>JAADXB010000679.1:0-10966 GCA_023337495.1 Pythium diclinum
CACGCAGGACTTTGGCAGCCTGCCGCTGCTCGTGGGCAACTCCGCGAAGCTCGTCCACGCCGGCGTCAACAGCGTACCTAGACTTCTGGTCTCCAAGGCCGAGGACGGCTCGAAGGAGAACGAAGTGTGTTCGAACCGCGGGCGCTGCGACCAGGCCTCGGGCATCTGCACGTGCTTCACGGGCTTCACGACCAGCAACGGCTACGGCAAATTCGGCGACCGCGGCGACTGCGGCGCAGCGGAGACCACGACCACGGCGTGTGCGGGCGACATCCCATGCAGCGGCCACGGCTACTGCTCGGGCTCGCCGCAGTTCCGCTGCTACTGTGTGGACGGCTGGACGTCGGGCGACTGCTCCACTCGCACGTGTCCGCAGGGCGTCGCATGGTTCGATCTGCCCATTTCCGACAACCGAGCCCACCAGCGAGCCGTGTGCTCCGGCGTCGGCACGTGCGACGTGAACAAGGGCGAGTGCGTGTGTCCGCCGCCGTTCGACGGTGCGGCCTGCGAGCGGATGAAGTGTCCGGGCAACGACCAGCCGTGCAGCAACAACGGCCGCTGTCTGAGCATGGCACAGCTCGCGCAGATCGCGACAATTAACGGCGACCCGATCTCCATCTCGTACGGCAGCACGCCCAACAACCCACGCACGTGGGACTTCAACAAGATCAACGTGTGCCGCTGTGACGACGGGTTCTTCGGCCACGACTGCTCCTTGAGAGCGTGTCCGCTTGGCGACAACCCTCGCACGACTCGCCAAGTGTACGAGTTGCAGACCCTCGCGTGTACTCACACACAGCCCACGACCTTCCGCCTGGCCTTTCGCGGCCAGTGGACGGACTGGTTAGCTTCTGATGCATCTGCTTCCGTTCTGAAGACGGCTCTCGAGGCGCTCAAGACCACGGGAGGCACTGTGGTCGTGTCGTACTCACTCGGCACATCGGCGTGTACGCTTGCAGGTACTACCAACACCATCTCCATTCAGTTTTTGGGCGCGTTGGGTGATCTACCGGCCATTCGAATGGAGGTGGCGAGCGTCGCACTGCTGCCCACATTCACGATCAACACGGACGGCGTGGGCAGCTCCCTGCGTGGGACGGTCGAGAACGACGAGTGCTCGGGCAACGGCCTGTGCAACTACGTCACGGGTCGGTGCGCGTGCTTCGAAGGCATGGCCAGCAGCAACGGCTTCAACGCCATGGGGCTGCGCATGGACTGCGGCTGGGTCGTGCCCGTGGAGGACCCACTCGCCATGGTCGCGCAGCTTCAGGGCTGAGGATACAGGAGTCTCACGAAGAAGGAAGAGGATGGTGCTTTGCATTTATTTGGACGGTGTATTCCTATAATACGACATCGGATTTCGGGTTGTTCTAGTTGGGTGGATGGATGTGATGGTAACGTTAGGTTTGTACATGGCAGTACATACTCTTTTGATTCCCTGGACGACACGACAGGACTGGGGCGGAGGCACACGGACACATACATGGAGAGACTGCGGCGTCTACTGGTGCGACGTGACCTCGTCCCACTCGTAGCCCAGCACGCGCGCCATGAAGCCCGACTTGGACTCCTTCTGCGCGAGCCGCATCTTGAACACGGCGTTACACGCGCGGCACACGCGCTGCGGGTCCTTGACGGGCTTGCCTCCGCTCGTGATGCGGCCTGGGAAGTCCTTGGGGAACTTGAACATCTCGACTGTGAACGACGAGCAGTCCGAGCAGCACACGCAGCCGCAGTGGCGGCAGTGGTGCTTGCGCGAGCCGAACTTGAAGTTGTTGCTACAGGTCATGCAGGACTTGCGCGGCTTGTCGTCAATCCACTCGGGCGGGTACGTGATGGCGTTGAACAGCTTGCGCAGGTACTTCTTCTGCGTGACCTCCATGACCAAGCGGCCCTTTTCGTCAGGCTGGTTCAGGTGCGCGCCGAACTTGAGCAGCGAGCACGCCACGTCAATGAGCTCACGCTCCACAGCGACGTGGAGAAGCGACGAGCCGTCCGCCAGCGGCACGTTCGGGTCGGCGCCCTTGCTCAGGAACAGCTCCGTGATCGCAGGGTCCGTCTGGCGAGTCGTCATGATGTGCACGACCAGCGGTGTCTGCAGGCGAGCGTTCACCTTGTTCACTTCGGCGCCGTGCTTGATCAAGTAGTCGACGAGGCGAGGGCCGTTCTTGCGGTCGCGCGACACGGCGAAGTGCAGCGCGTTGTTCTCGTTGCGGTCCGTGAGGACGACCAGGTTCCGCACGTCTTCCGTCTTACACAGCTCCATCACGATCGCGTAGTGGCCCTTGCGCACAGCCAAGTGCAGCGCGGTCTGGTGGTGCTTGAGCTCACGGAAGAGCACGTCGGCCTTGAACTGCATCAGGTACTTGACGATCTGCCCGTCGCCTCGGTCCACGGCCTCAATGAGAGGCGTACGGCCGTCAGCGTTAATGATGTTTGGTGTACAACCGGCTTCCAGCAGCATACGAGCGATGTGCGCGTCCGTTGTGAGATGCAGCGGCGTGTTGCCGTCGTTGTCCTGGGCCACGACGTCGGCCTCCCAATCCAGAAGAATACCCACGACCTCCAGGTTGTGGTGCAGGGCGGCCGTGTGCAGCGGCGTGCGTCCACGGCGGTTGCGCGCGTTGATATCCGAGCCGTTCTGCAGCAGCTTCAGCACATCGTGCTCATTGCAGCAGTTGGCGGCGACGTGGAGAACCGTATCGCCAGGGTCCATCGCCACAGATCGAGGCGCCTGGCCGTCACCAGCCATCGTCATGCGGTTGCTCTCGCGGCCGTAGGTGTCGTTCGAGTAGTCCTTCGTGAAGCGGAAGCGCGAAGTTCCACGAGCATTCGTCATTCGGGCAGTTGCGCTTGTTGACCGGTCCGCGAGTTGGCCCACGGCATCATTGTCGGCACCATTTTCTTCCGACGAGTCATCCGAAACAGGATCCGAGGACACTGTCGTGCGAGCCGTGAGCCGGTTTGCCTCCTCTTCCGCGGCCTTCTGAGCAGCAGCTTCCGCTTCAGCCGCCGCTTCAGCAGCCGCCTTCATCGCCTTGGCCTCGGCCGCCGCCTTGGCAGCCTTCGCAGCTTGAGCCTTCGCCGCTGCGGCACTGGCAGCACGTTCCCGTGCTTGCTGCTGGCGATACAGTTCACGCATGTTGTAGAAACGGCATCGCGCAATGTGGCCACGAATCACGCGCTGGAGAACTCCAACGGCGGTCTGCATGTGCTGGTAGCGGCGGCGCGTGATGAAGCCGCGCACCACAGCCTGGATGAGCACGACGAACTCGCCATAACGCTTCGCTAACTGTGCTTCCACGAACTGAATGGCCGATCGGCGGAAAAACACCTTGGTCACACCCACTTGGATGCCAGCGACAGCGAGCGGATCCAGCTTGTTCTTGGCGGACGCGTGTGAGACGGTCTGCTTCTGCTCGACGTACTTTTCTGGGTGGCGCTCGCGGTGAGCCTTGAGCAGGAAATCCACCAGCATTTGGCAGCCGTCCTTGCGCTTGTCCGCGTCGAAAAGCTCGTCCGTGCCTGCTGCTTCAGGCACAGCACGAAGGATGGAACCATTCGCGAGCGGACGGTATCGCTTCAGGAACTGCTGGTGGGTGAGACGCACCGGGTACCCTGCTCGGTTCACGCGCACAGCTTCCAACACACCGCCGGCCTTGAGCTGGTCACACACACGCTTCGACACAAAGTTGGCTGGCTGCGCGTGGTCGTTAGGCTTGAGACAACGCACGTAGTGGCAGCTCGTCACGCCGATAGTTTCGATCAGTTCTTTCAGCTGAGTGCGGAACTGCGAGCCGAGACTCACGCGGCTGGATGCAGACCGAGCATTCTTCCGCAGAATTGGCGCTGGGCCGTGGCGATTGTTCTTGTTGTTCGCCGGAGTCGCGACACCACCACCATCGACCTTGAGAAGTCCACGCACGAATGGCTTGGACGAGCGCTTGATCAGATTGGTGATCTCTGGATACAGAACATCCTTGTTCTTCTCGCAGAAGCCGAACGTGTCGTACGTGACCTTGCCGGCGTAGTGGTTGATCACGAACATGTGATTCGCCTGCTCGGTCTTGCCAGCGCTGAAGTGCGCGTGGTCCTTGTGCTGACGGTAGAGTTTGCGGGCAAAGTTGCGGTCGTTTCCCTGTGGCACGATACATTCTTCGTCCAGCGCCGTCAGCAGACCGAACGGCTTGCCTTCGATGAGCTCGATACACATCGAGTTGTCCGGGAAGTTGATGAAGCTCCACTGGATCTTCTCGCGCTCGTACACCTCCTGCTCGAGTCGCAACACCGTCAAGTTGAAGTGCTGCTGCAGCGTCTCGTTCGCGTAGTTAATACAAAGCTGCTCGAAGGAATTGTGCGCCAAGTCTTCGAAACCGAAGATATCCAATAGGCCGATGAAGCCGCCACGGCCGCTGTTCACGTACGCGTGCGACGCCTCCATCATCTCGTTGATTCGGCTCACGAGCCAGTCGAAGAGCTTGCCGTACAGATACCGAGCCAGCGCGTCTCGCGAGTTCTCGGCGGCCTCAGGCGCCAAGCTGATCGAATAGGTCTCTTCCTTGGCCTGGATCTTGCGAAAGCAGATCGCCTCCTCAAGTCCGTCCTTGTCCACGTCCAGATACGAGAGCACAAACTGCATCGAGTCCTCACAGTCGAGTGAGATGGTCGATCCTTCCACACCGGAGCCGCTGTGGTCTCGCTCGTCAAACTCGAGGTTGCCCAAGTGCAGCAGCATGGCCACGGTCGCGAAGATGCTCTCCATGTCGCTGTCGCCGAAGCCCATGACCTGCATGGCGTTCTTGAGCACGCGGAACTGCTCGGCGTCGTCCACGCCGTCCTTGCGCACGACGCACGTGCTCTGGTTGAGGAAGTGGAACTGCGTGGGCTTGCCCAGCTTCCAGCGCTGCTTCTCCACGGCCGACGCGCCGGCCACCATCTCGTAGAACACGTGGTAGTTGCGCTCGGCTTCGGCCTGGTACGTGAGTCGCACTTTCTCGAGCAGATACGTCTGGATCGTCGCGCCGATGAGTTTGCCGCGACTGCTGAACTGCATCTTGATGAACTTGCCGAACCGCGACGAGTTGTCGTTGCGGATCGTACGCGCGTTACCAAACGACTCGAGGATCGGGTTGGACGACAGCACCTGCTTCATCACGGCGCCGTCGTCCTCATCGCTGGGCGTCAGTGGCGACATCGCATGCGACGACGACCCACCCGTGAAACTCGTGTTGTGGTTGTGTTGTTGGTTGTGTAGCGGCTCGGCCGCCGACGACTTGCGGCTGCCGTCTTCGCGGCGGTTCTGCGAGATGGTCGCGAGGTACTGCATCACGAACTTGGTGCTCTCGGTCTTGCCGGCGCCGCTCTCTCCGCTCACGAGGATCGACTGGTTGGCGTTTCCCCAGGCATTCGTCGCGAGCGGGTTCATGAGGGACCGGTACGCCTTGTCGGCCACGCTGAACACGTGCGGCGGCATGTCGGCCAGCTCATTGCCAAGCGCGCGCTTGTCGCCGTGGCGGATGTACTTGCGCATGATCTTGTCGGTGTAGATGCCGATGTTCTTGAACGGGTTAATCGCCAACAAAATCTCGCCCGTGAGTGTGTAGATCTCGTTGATCTTGAAGCGCTCGTTCAGCGTGTGGCAGATGCCAGGCTCGTGGAGATGCGGAAGCTGGATGAGGTCCTCCACGAGGTCCATGTCATGGCTGTTGGCCACCATGACGTCGCTTTCCTGCTCGTTCTCCATGGCCTCGACGTCGACCTGGAGCGTCTTCTCGGTCCGCGCCTGCGGGCCGTCGTGGAGCCGCACTGTGACGGTGCGCAGCGCCGCACTGGAGGCGGACACCTTCTCCATGGAGACCACGACGGCGCGGTTCCATTCGTCGCGCTCAGCGTCGCGTAACCACACGCCCACGCCCTTCTCCATATTGCCTCGAGTCGGTTATGTGCAGTGTGATGTGAAGACGGCAAGTGGCGATGAGAAGTTGTTGGTGTTTTCTGGGCACGCTTTTGTTGGAGATAACGCCAACAATACCGAAACCACGAAAACTTGTTGGCGCTGGGCGGCGTCGATAAAGATGGTCTGGACGGAACTGGTGTTCTTGTAGACCGAGCTGGTCGGTGGGAACAAAAAGAGGGAGACCGGGTCGGGTTGTGTGTGGATTGGTCGCCGATATGCCAAGACGAGCGAACCCGGAAAGCTGGTACTGAAATCACCAGCTGCTTTGCGGAAGCGAGCGACAGAATTGAAAACTGATGGAGCGTTGTTTGGGTTGTTGGCGTCTGGGTATCCAGAACTGTTGAGGAAAGCGCCACGCACGCCAACGCCCTGAGGTCGTCTGTCGTCGAACGACTCGGTTTCGCCTGAGAACAGCAGCGACACCAACAACAGCTCGAGGAGTCAGGCCAATGTCTGCGAGCCGGTTGAGTGCTGAAGTCCAAAAATCCAGCAACAAAACATGCACCCTAATCCTCTATCAACAATACAGCCAATCAGACGAGGATATTGAAGGTGGAACTAGACCTATCCCCTGCACTGACGTCTCAGATTTTATTTGGTTTGTGGAGCATAGTCAGAGTGAGACTGACCGTTGGCTCCAGGTGTGGGGCAGTCTCAGAATATCGATTCTTCAGCGATTTTCTTGACGCGAAATTTTTTGACAAGCTGAGAAAATCTCAAGACGGCAATCGGTGTCCGCGTCGCGTCGATGACCGTGAAACATGGCGATCGCAATGCTGGTCGCTCGTTGCCATCGCTAGGCGTCGAAACTCTTCCAACAACTTAATACCCGTGCTTCCAGCAATGGGGATTCTCCAGGAGAATCTCCTGTCCCGTTGGTAGAGGTCTTGGCAAGAACGGCGGTGGAATCGAGATAACTGGCTGCATCCAGCTGGCGACCGAGTGAACTGGAAATCCTGACGCCAGCCGTGGCTTTCCGTGTGGAACAAAAGCGTGCCACATGGACAAAAGTACAAGAAGTCACAAAAAGGGACGACAGAACACATTTTGGGATGCTTTTGGACCGGATCATGTTCGGCAGCTTGGCTTATACGCGGACCTGCCACCGCTTCTACGTGGACTAACTACTACAGTACTGTTCCGATCGTTGCACGGATGAGATCTGTTCCACACACGCTCACTCAAAACTGTTCTTGGGGAGATGAGATCGCATCTCCATCAATCAATCATACGGCCAGTTCGTGTTGACAACATCAACCAAAGCGCCGACTGGCTTGCTTGACCACCGTCCCCACGAAGGTCTCGCAGAAGTCCCGCAGCTCTCGTGGCGTTTCCACAGCGCGTGTAGAGTCCATGGCACTGCCGCTGATCGTCTCCAGCGTCTTGACGGATCCTTCCTTGTTTAGTAGCGCAGTTGTTTCTCGGTCCACTTCCTTCGCGAGTTCCAGTCGCTTGCGTGGCGTACAGGGGCTACACAGTGGACGAACATCAGTGAGTGATTGATGGATCATCAAGCTGTGATGTGCAAAGCAGTGGAGACGCACCGTTCAACTTCTGGAGCAGTAGCCATCTTAGTCGACACTTGCGAGGAGATCTTGTAGGCGAAGCGAGTTGCAAAATGAGTCGACCGAGGAATAGCGCGGTGGCGTGCGCGAGCGCGTGCTTAACAGGACGACGCGGGTGGTGTGGTGTATTTTGAGGACGAGACAGGACGGGTGTATGCGTTGATGCTGGCTGACACGCATGGCCTTCCGTGGGCGTAAATAGATCCAAGGACGATGGCATCGAGAGATTCATTCGCACAGATCGTGAAGCGAGTGCGTCGTCCTCATCGCAGTATCAGAAAGAGAAGCCATTTTCCTCTCAGAACCATCAGGTGTATCTATATCGACTTAAACAGGGACCTCCTAATGATCGGGATGATTTTTCAAGCCGGAGCGAATGGCTGTCTATCTGACTTGACAGTGAACACGCCTAATGAGTGCTGCTGTCGCTTCTGCATCGCGTGCAATCAGTCGAACAGCTTCAAGAGCTTCTCAAGAGCAATGCGCGGAGCCAGAGGTCATTGGCGCCTGTTTGGTGTATCTCGGCGGACTCAACTACTTCTTCCCTGTGGACGAGAAATGTCCGATCGTGTCGCGCGTTGGCACGGTCGTGGGCCATTTGCATGTGGCTATCGACCCATTCGTCGCGCCTGCGTGGGCGAGCGGCACGCGTGATGTACGTGCGTTCTCCAGTCAAATAGACGCCTTCGTACTGTTACTGACAGTCTCATGACGACTGTGGTGCAACGTGAAGAGCTCAGTCTTTGAAGCCTATGAGCCCCCTCCGGTCGACAAGCCCGAGGACCAAGTGTTCGACTTCCTCGACCGCACCATCGAGTATCGACTCACACTGCGAGAGATCTCTGACCTGGCCATCAGCACGGCTAAGTACTCCAGGCTGTCGTTGCGGTACGCCTTCCATCGCGAGCCGAGTTGCGTGTGCGGACCGTTCCCAGTCACGAGCACCGACGTCCGAGTGATTGATGGAGTTTCGCGCCACATCGTAGACGTCACAGAGCCGCTAGTCGCGTATCTGACAAGCAGCAATCTACTTGTCGAAGTCTGCGCGTATCCTCATGCACAGTAAATCGACAGGAGCTCATCAAAAGATTCATATATTATGTAAACTCACGCGTGCGTTGCTTGCTGCGTCTACCGAACTCGCCCGACGTGCGATGTTTCATGCTGCATGCTTAATGCAGTCTAATCTGCGGGTCAAATGCGCGTTGGAGTGCGTGGATTCGATCAAACCGCCGTTGCTTCGTCTACTGCGAGCACTCGAGTATGATAATCTCGTGAAGTCCCGCGTCTCTCGCACATTAGCCCTACATTTTGTGTATTCGTGGGGACAGACCACTGCGTTTCGAGTGTTCTAGGCTAGAGCTTTGCCTGCACTGGCAGAGTTGGTATCATGCATGCAGCTGTGCCTCGGTATCCGGAAAGTGCGTCGTGGAAACTCCGAAACGATGTCCGAGCGACATTCAAACAGCATCGACGTGCCTGGCCTGGTTATGTGCAATCGGACGACTCTCCTCACAGTGAATTTCCTCCTTCGTGCGGGGGCAAAGAGAGCCGTTCATTCAAAATTATCTTACCGTGGAGAGCAGAGGCAGGCATCACGTTTGGTGTTTTGAGTCGACTCAAGGTCGGGTTGGACAATGGATCCCCATGACCAGGACTGAACCAGTTCACCAGCGATTCACTGGACAAAGAGCCCGGAGACTGCCACTGGATCTACACTGCGAGGCCGCACTGCCGGAGCAGCGAAGCGGAAGCTGCATCACGTACTTGGTCATGAAGTGCTGAATATACAGAAGATACTGCGTCGCTCCTGCTTGGATGAGACGCTTGTCTGGAACCTAGTTGATGATGTCTGATCCGAAGGAGACTCGACGACTGGTACGCGACACGATTGGCAGCTCCGTCTTGGTACCGCACTCTTACGTTTCGCGCGGTTGATCGCTGCAAGAGTTGTCTGTAAAATAAAGGCAGCAGAGAACTCGGGTATATCTTCGTCATTGTTGTGCTCGGATGGGTGTAACGTGTTGCCAAGAAACTTGAATCTTATGCGCGTACTAGTATCAGCGTTCTCACGTTTCATATCTAACGCTTCTAGTCGACGCGCTTCTTGTTGGTCGCTGGGAACCACGGCATCAAGCGCGACACGGTCTGCTGGTACGTCTTGTACTCTGGGTACTTCTTGACCGTAATCCACTCGGTGAACGGCGTCGATCCCTGGAACAACAGCACGAGCAGGATGGCGCCGAGGACCGTCGGGTTCCACGCGGCGCCCGTGCACGACACGCTGAACAGGTAGAACACGCACCACTGGCTCTGCTCGGCGAAGAAGTTGGGGTGACGGCTGTACGCGAAGAGGCCGCTGCGGTTGAAGCCGGCCTTGTAGTCGCCCGTGAGCGGCTGCTTCTTGGCGATCATCGCGTACTTCTTCTGGTAGAACGCCCACTGCTGGTTGTCCGCCAGCGTCTCGAGCGTGAGCAGCGCGAGGAACAGCGCAGCCGCGACAAAGTCCAGCTCCTGCAGCGCCACCGACCGGAAAAGGTACGCAGCGTAGGCCGGCACGGTGATCAGGAAGAGCAGCACGTTTTGGTAGCCAGCGATGAACACGACATTGAAGATCTGGTAGAAAACAGGGTGCAGGAAGCTGCGCACGACTGCCCAGCGGTAGTCCTCTTCCTTGAGACTGTAGCCGCCCTTGCGACCGAAGTTGAGAGTCAGGCGGATGCCCCACAGCGTCGTGAGCGCGCTCATGATAAGAAGGCGGTCGTTCCACACGCCGCCGTCCTCCAGGAACGCGCGGTACGCGAAGTGCCACACGAAGACGAACGGCGTGATGCTCCAGACGCGGTCCGTGTACGAGTAGTTGTCGGTGAGCACGCTCGCGAGCCAGCAGAAGAAGATGAACACGTGCATGATCTGGATGCCCACGCCCAGCGCCGACGCGCCAGTGTAGGAGAGAGGAAACGCGCTGACCGACTCCTTCGTAGCGGCCGCGAAGTGCGCGTACGCGTCGCTCCAGTCCAGGATCGCCGCCATTGTGGAAGGAGAAGGAGAATGGGGAAGTGAGCTCTTCGGATGAGCAGCGCTGGATGGCAGCTGCAGCCGCTGGACGGAGAGATGGATGCGTCTTACGTGGGCGTCACGTCAGCCGCCGCTCGCTCTCACCGCGAAGCTTTGCGCGCTCCATGGGCATCTACGTAATCCGCATTCGCTTGCATGAGCTCTTCGCGTCCCTTACAAACGCCAAGTCATTATGATAGGCGAGGTGACGTCACGTCATCGCCACTTGAACTGCTGATACTGTATAAAGATACCGGTGGATACCGGTATTTTATGTTTAACTCCATCATGATTTTCGATAAACCGTTTTTAGATCTCAGAAATGAATTTGGGTATTACATCGGATCCAGTGCGAGAAAGGCAGCAGACACTAAACAGGAAGCCCGCC
>JAADXB010000680.1:0-10952 GCA_023337495.1 Pythium diclinum
AGCCACTCGCTGGCAACTTCACGGTCTTTCCTGGCTCGCACCGCACGCTCCACAAGCTTCTGCGGGACGACGGCAAGCTCGAAGGCTACGACGACGAGTGCTACAAGGCCGACAGCGTGTGGGGCGACGGCACGCTGCCCGACCTGGGCACGCCCGTGCAGCTCCTCGCCGGCCGTGGGGACATCGTACTCGCCCACCCGAACCTGGCGCATCGCGGCGGCCTCAACTTCTCGCCGGACGTTCGCTACCAAGTGTACTTCCGCCTCAAGCACGTCGACCACGACTCGCTGCAATCCCACGCCCGCGAGAACCTCTGGGTCGACCTCGAAGGACTCCACCACCTCACAGACCAGACCGACATGTAAGTAGATTCGTATCGAATACAGGTTCATTTGTTTGGTTTCATTTCGAATCGGGGGGTCTCTTCTTTTCTTGCTGGCTGTTTCGTTGCTTCTCGTGGCAACCATGGCCGTGTACACACGCACATAGACGTTTCATATTCCTCCTATATTCTTGCCGAGCCCTGTGGCTCCACGGCGCCGTTGCCTGGGTGCTGCGCGGCCGCCATCATAGCACTGCGCTGCTGCTGTTCATACATCTTCTGCGCGTACGGCGCGCCAACCTCGGTCGGGTAAATGTTCTCAGCGTTCGGTGGTCGCGTCGCGTCGTACCCGTTGCCTCCAAGCGGCGGCCGCGGAGCCACTGGCGCTGGAGCCATTTGCTGCTGCTGCTGCTGGGAGCTCGTGGACGCCAGAATATCCTGGAAGTTCATTTTCCGACGACGCGCCTCGGCGAACTGGCCCATGTCCAGCGTGTGAGACCGCGAGTCACGCGCCTGGCCGACTGGAGGACCACCACGAGCCGCTGACGGCATCGGTCGGCCTGTCAGTGATGGCAGGCCGCTGGCACTACCGCCAGGAGCCCCCACGGGCGTCGGCATCGCGACTGGTGGAGCGCCCTGGCTCGCCGCTGCGTGAGCGTAGCCACTGTTAATGGACAGCGTCCGCATCGGCCGCGCCGGGTCGCCCTCGTGGAATCCCTGGCTGTGCTGTGGGGGAGGGTACACGCCTCCTGGTCCGCCTGGGTAGCTCGGAGGCATGCCCTGGCGGTAGCCGTCACTGCTGTCACGACGCACTGCCGGCGGAGGCGGGAACTGCGGGTTGCCGGCTCCAGGGATCGACGAGCGCACGGCCGGACGAGGCGGGAACATCGAGTTGCCCTGCGTCGGGATGGATCGTCGCTCGCCGTACGCCGGTGGCGGCGGGTACATCGGGTTCTCACGAGATGGCGTCGATCGGTACGCTGGGTGACCGTGCTATTGACATCAGAAGAGCTACGAGTGAGTCATCCCTCACTCAAAATCACAGTCAAACACGACTAAATAAACGTACCGGCAGTGGCTGCGGCGCCTGCTGCGGCGTCGGCGGCGGAGGGGCCTGCAAGGGAGCGCCGTACCGACCGACGTTGTTCTTGAACCACAGCTCGATCTGCTGGACATCGAGTCCCGTGTCGCGCGAGAGCTGGAGCTTGTCCGAGTCCGCGGGCAGAGGGTACTCCATGTGCGAGTGCGCGACGACCCAGTCCTGCAGGATCTTCATGCACCGTGGCGAGAGCATCGCACCACCGCCAGGCGCGCGGCGGAAGCGCTTGTCGGCGTGGGCCATGCCGTCGGCCTCGACGCCGTCCGGACTCAGCTCGTGGACGCGCTTGCGGATGCGCATGGCGTCGATGTAGTCGTCCACTTCGTGGGCCGTCGCCGACTCGGACACCGACCGCATCACACGCGGAGGGTACGCGTGCTGAGGGGGTACGGGGTACCCATGCTGCTGCTGCATCTCGTACGGATGGTGGTACGGGGGCATCTGTGGGTCTCGCGGAGGAGCGCCGAGGCTTCCGGCGTCAAACGAGTGGCGGATCGACGGCCGTGGAGGGTACGGACCTTCGCGGTACGGCATGGGCGGCGCGCCAGGGTACCCCTCGGGTACGCCGCGGGTCTTCTCGTACTCCATGGCGCTCTGTAGCTGACGCGAGTGCTCGCGACGCATCATGGGCTTCCAGATGCGCTTGCGCGCGTTCGTGAACCAGTTTGTGAGCTGCTTCATGTTGATGCCCGTCTTCTTGAGCAGCATTTGCTTGTCCTATAGTCAGTCAAGTCCAGATACGTTAGATGTCAGCACAGTGGTCAGCATGCGTCAAGTGGGACCATACGCACCTCGTCGGTCGGGTACGGGTGCTTGACGTGCTCTGGCGAGAGCATCCAGCCCTTGAGGATCGCGACCGTGTGCGGCGGCAGCTCACGTCTCGACTTCTTCGAGGTCTTCTTGTCGTCGTCGTCGCCCTTGTCGGTCACGCTGCTGGTCGCCGACTTGGACTTGTCGCCGCTTTCGTCGTCGTCGTCGCCGTCATCATCGGCGTCCTCGTCGTCGCTCTCGCTCTGCTGCTTGGGCTCCTCTTTGAGCGCTTTCTTCACGGGCGGCTTGTTGGCGTTGGACGGCTTGTTCTCGTCCGTGTCTGTGTGCTGCTCGCGCGCGGCGGCCGCCGCCATCTTGTGCAGCGCGTCGGCGTCATTGCCGCCGGCATGTGGGCTATCGACATGGCGACTCGACGCGGCCATCATCCTCTCAATCGCTTCTGCTTCTGGCGGAGAGGAGAGGAGGGGAGGGGAGGGGAGAACGCGTTGCCTTGCAAGCTCAGCTCAGGGGAGGGGAGTCGGCGCGCGGAGCGGAGATTAGTGTGCGTGGACGCGGCGCCTGGTGCTCCCGTGCCACTCTTCCGATCTCAATCAGTCCTCTCTCTGGATCTCTGGATCGGACTGCCGGACTCTGCCTGCCGTGCCGGACTAGACTGGTAGACTGGAGGGGTGTGGTCGCGTTGTGGGGGGGAGCCGGTCGTCCTCTCGGAAGGACAGACCGCCGCTCGTCTTCGGGCGTTGGGGACTAACCTGCTGGCTGGCGGAGGGCACCAGGTGGTCTTGACGCGCTGCTTCGACTGGGAAGCTGACTGGGTTGAGTTGAGTTGAGGCCCGGTCAGGCCAGGACTCGTGTGTGTGTCAGTCTGTCTGTGTGGGGGTCCGGTCTGGTGAGGCGAGGCCTCTCTCTCTCTCACTCACTCGCTTGTCTTCGTCTGTGGCGGAAGGAGCTGATCTGAGGGGGCGAGGCGACTCAGACGCGGAAGAAGCTTCGGCGCCAGCAGGCCAATCAGCGCACGACCTGAAGCTGTCAGCAAGTGTCAACCGTGTCACCTTCTCAGAACAAGTAACCTTCATAAACGTATGCAGGGTCTAAACAAGATGAGTTGAAAAGGTCCGTTTAAATTGACGTGAGAATGCATTTCCTGCAAAGAGACAGTTGGCTGTGGCGAGTGCTGTCACCCTCGTCGCGCCACTTTTCTCTCGTTTCGTTGCGTGAGTGAAGCAAGTGATGAAAGCTTCCGGCCGCTGGCTGCTGCTGGCACCTGGCTGCCGCTGTGGCTAGGGCTGCGGCTGGGCGGCGAGTCCAGCCTGCCTGTCGCTCGATTTGGACTTGGATTGGGATTCGCCTCTCTGGATCTCCTGCCCTGCGCGACAGCCAGCTTGCCCGTGCAATTGTCTCACCTGGCCAATGAGCTCGTTCGGCACCACGCTGATCCGATCCAAGCGTTTCTCATTTTTGTCAAGGCTGAAAGAAAGCTTCTCAGCACTCAGCGCGCGCCATCATGTGGCGGCTGACTGGTGATGGATGGCATCTGGAGGTGACGGTCGCTGGTCAGAAGCGATCATGCGCGTCCGGCGAATGAAGGCACTGGGTGCAGTAAGCTTCATGCGACCGTGAAGCCACAAAGTGGTGAAAACTGAGAAGAGAAGAGAGAGTAACCTGGGTGTCCGTCTGATCTGGTGGGTTCATCAACGGAATCATTTCTTCCTTCCGCAGTTGACGATGGACTCGACGCCGAAGCCGACGTTTGGGTCGGTCCCACTCCAGTCTGTGAAACGGTCCTTTTCGAATCCAAATCAGGAATAACCCAATCACCCACGACAAGACAACTGCAAGTCCTGCATTCCCCCAAAATTAGGACTTGTTCCTAATTTTACGTTGTCCACTTTTATTAGGGGAAGAGTGCCGTCAAATCAAATCAAATCCGCAAGTGACAAAATGTGACCAAACGCGTCAATAGTGTCCATCGCGGCTGGAGTTGGAGGCGGCATGGAGCCTGATGACTTGTGTCTGCATCCGTACCGCAAGCGCAAGTTCTTTTACGGACTGGCGGAGCTGTTCGGTGAGGAGCCTCCTCAAATTCAGCGCATTGAGGACGTGTTCCCCGCATCAGCTGCGCCAGTCGACGAGACCAGTGAACCTCGTGATGCTGAGCAGCGCGATTCGATCCAGCCGCAGACTGAGTCAGAGCCGCCGTCATCGCATGGCGATCCGCCACCTGCCGCGTTGAGCAGCGCGTCACAAGATCCAGATGAAGATTCGTTCGAGTTTGTGGAATTGGGCAAGCCACGCGCGAGTATGGACAGCTCGCTGTCGCTGCGAACGGGCCTCTACTCGCAGAGCTCCGCCCATGACTCGATGCAAGACAGCCTGCTCTTCCTGCCGCCCGAGCTGAAGCTCGCTGCTCGTATTCGCATGTCGTTCTCTCAGACACGGGAGCTGTCGGAGGATGAGCGGCTCTCACAGCCTACAGTTCTCAGTGTGTCGTCCTCAACAATTGCGAAGCCGCGACTCGAGGAGCTCATCGACTACTACGATTTGGACAGACTCTGCGAGCCTGTGCCTTGCTGGACGTACGAGAACCAGTCAAGCTGTCCCCTGCATACGCAGCCCATCCGACGTCCGATGCTTCTCTTCTGTCTGCAGACGATGGACGAGTTCATCGCGTCGGCTTCGATCATGGACGGCGACAGCGCGATCGTACATCTCTGTCGCCTGGCCCGCGCTGTCTTCTCGTCCATGTGGGAGCAAGACATGCGCTTGATCGGCAACAGCGCTGACGTGGTGATCATGGACTACGTCACCCAGAAGAGGGAGGTCCCTGGCATCTCTGTGGACGTGTGGAGGATCATCGACGCGTGCTGGCGGCGACACAAGCAGAGCTACCTCCACCACCAAGAGCTGTATTTCGTCGAGAACGACGCACCGGCTCCATCCGTCCGCGTCGAGCGATGGCGGCGCATGCGAAGCCTCCTTCAGATCTACGGACTGCGTCCCAGTCAAGCGAGACGACTCGTCGCTGCCGACGAAGATATTGGCGACGAGCTCTCTGAGCGTGAGCTGGAATTGGTCGCGCACGGCTTCCCATCGGTCGTTCCTGTCCAAGTCGGAATGGTGTACCTGCATCAAGTCGAAGCCAAGTCCAAAAAGAGTGAAAGTGCCTGTCGACGCCGTGATGTGATAAGCCAAGATGACTGGAAGAAAGCATTCAAGGCCATCCAGATCCACTTCAAGCAGTGGTCGAGTGACGTGTGTTTCTATCCCTGCGGATCGTTCTCCCGAGGCGCTGCGTTCGGCTCCGTCATCGACATGGTGGTTGGCTTGCCTGCGACGAGATCCAGTGAGATCACGTCGCCACTGAATCTAGTGCTGGAGATGTTGCAAGGCGTCAAGGTCGTCCAGAAGGACCGAGTCGAGCCGTTGAGTTCCCATCGCGCTGTGGCCATGATCCCATTCATGGACCGTACGCTGTTACTGGACGTGAAAGTCTACCGAAAACCTCAGAGCTTGTTTGCCTGTCTGTACTACACTGGACCGGAAAGCTTCTCGCGATGGTACTTCACCAAGCTGCTGAAGAGATCGCTGAGTGAGCTCAACGTCGTTGATTTCGACCATATCTACGAGGCAGTCGTCCAGGAAATTGGCCTTGAGGCGCTTGCGGCAGTCGAAAGGGAGGAGCACTTGTTCGCCCTCATCAACAGCGCTTTCATCGTACCACAGCATAGGATGTAGGGAGCGTAGACCCCATTGAAATGCTAGTCGTGGGCGTAATAATCGTTTATTTATCGCTGAAAATCTACCGCGTTGGTGGCAGTCGCTGAGGTCTGTGCCGCCTTTCTCACCACAAGCGTAGCCAACCACTGAGTAATAGCTTGCCGGCGAATCGCTTACTTTGGTGGCATGCGCAGCGCACCGTCGAGTCGGATGGTCTCGCCGTTGATCATCTTGTTCTCGATGATGGCCTGCACGAGCTGCGCGTACTCCTCTGGGCTGCCGAGACGGCTTGGGAATGGCACGGTCGCGCCGAGCTCCTGCTGGACCTTCTCAGGCAGACCAGCGAGCAGCGGCGTCTTGAAGAGGCCTGGCGCGATGGTGTTCACGCGGATGCCGTACGAGGACAGGTCACGAGCCATTGGCAGCGTCATACCAACGATGGCGCCCTTGCTGGCGGCGTACGCGACTTGGCCGATCTGGCCTTCGTAGGCCGCGATACTCGCCGTGTTGATGATAATGCCACGCTCGCCGCACGGGAGGCCCTGCGTCTTGGACATGCTATCGTCAGACACAAGAAGATCACAGCGTCAGTCTTGGTGGTGTTCAGCACAGTAGCTAGCTCCTCGTGGATCGTACCGTTCCGCCGCGAGACGAGCGACGTTGAACGAGCCGACCGTGTTGACCGTCAGCGTCTGCGAGAACTGGAACAACTGGTGCGCGCCCTTCTTGCTCAGCGTCTTGACCGCGTACGCGATGCCGGCGCAGTTGACCGCGACGTTCACGGGCTGGCCGAACGACGACTCGGCCAGGTCCAGCGCCGCCGTGACCTCCTCCTCATTCGTCACCTACACAATCCCATCATGTCAGCATCCTGTAGCATTCTTCCCTAAGCAGCTTTAAACAAACGCACGTCGGTGGCGTGGAAGTGGGCGTTCGGGCCGAGCTCGCGTGCGACCTCGCGGCCCTGGCTCGACGGCAGATCGCACAGGATCACGCGCGCGCCCTGCTTGACGAAGCGCGTCGCCGTCGCACGGCCGAGGCCCGAGGCCGCGCCGGTCACAATCGCCACTCGGTTCGCAAGAGACATAGCTGGTAGCTGGAAGTCGAAGGGGTTCGTCTACGGCGGTGGTGCTGCAGAGGCTAGAAATGGAATGCGGTGGAGTCGATTGGATCCGCCCGGCTTTGGGGCTCGTCGACCGGTGGCCTGTCACGTCACCCACTCGCTTGAAGTTCTGTGGAAGGAGGCCGTCCACCCCACCGTGTCTAAGCATTTTTGCCGTCTAATCCACCGTGTTTGGTTGAAGTTACTATTTCGAGGGGGCACTATTTGGACCTTTACGTTGAACAGCTCAGTTCGTTCGACCACGTGGTCATCATCACGAGGCCAAGATGACGAATGCATCGGTTGCTGAAGCCACGGCGGCGCCGTCCATGGTGACGCGCATGCTGCAGCATTTCGAGCGCAATGGATTGAAGCGAGAGGGTACTGTGCTGGCCTGGCTGGTCCTGGTGTTCGTGCGGTGGCTCGTGGGCTTGCACTCGTACTCGGGCGCGAAGACTCCGCCCATGTTCGGCGACTACGAGGCGCAGCGCCACTGGATGGAGATCACGCTGAACCTGCCCGTGTCGGACTGGTACTTCAACACGACTTCCAACAACCTGTTGTACTGGGGGCTCGACTACCCGCCTTTGACGGCGTATGTCTCGTATGCGTTTGGTGCCATCGCCAGCATCGTGGATCCGGAGCTCGTCGCGCTCACAGCGTCCCGTGGATTCGAATCGCCGACCAGCAAGGTGTTCATGCGCATGTCCGTCATCGCGTGTGACGTGCTGCTGTTCATCCCTGTGGTGTTTTGGCTCGTGCGGCGAATGGCGCGTGCGCAGTCGTGGGCCCAGAAGATGACGTTCACGGTCATCGTGCTGCTGCAGCCGTCGCTGTTGCTCATTGACCACGGCCATTTCCAAGTACGTACCAAGCTTCTCCTGTTCTAACTTGCACTGGTACTAACGCGTGTGTGTGTGTGCGTGTGAGCAGTACAATAACGTCTGCCTCGGGTTCACTGCGCTGGCGATTGCGCTGCTATGGAAGGACCAGGAGTTTCTCGCCAGCATCGCGTTTTCACTGGCGCTCAACTTCAAGCAAATGGCGTTGTACTACGCGCCTGCCGTCGGCGTGTATCTACTGTCCAAGTGTATTTACCGATCGAATCCTATCGGCCACATTCTCAAGCTCGCGATCGCTGTCATCGCGACGTTTGCCGTGCTCTGGTTTCCGTTCTGTGCGTTTCCCCACGCTGGTGAAACGTGTATCTCATCAGTTGGACAAGGTGCGTTAGCTCAGCTGATCTTACTAGTCTCTGCTTTGGAAGTCCAGTCACTGATGTATCGTGCTGCGTGTAGTTCTCCACCGCATCTTCCCCTTCGCGCGTGGCTTGTTCGAAGACAAGGTCGCCAACGTGTGGTGTGTCATCGATCTCGTGCTGAAGCTCAGACGTCGCGTGGCTCCTGCGTTGCAGATGCGACTGTGGTAATCCCTCTCATGATCATATCTCCTTGCGTGGTAGAAATGAGCTCATTGGTTGCTGTTGTTTGTAGCACGATTGCGACGTTGGTTGGCTTCCTGCCGTCGGTGGTGGATCTGTTGCGTCGCAAGCCGACCAAGTTTCGCTTCTTGCTGGCGTTGGTCAACAGTTCACTGGCGTTCTTCCTCTTTTCATTCCAAGGTATGGTTACCTGGTCAGCTTTCTTGCGTGTGGCAACTACTAAGTAAGCTGCTTGCTATCGTTTTTGTAGTGCATGAGAAGTCGATCCTGCTGCCGCTGCTGCCAATCTCGCTCCTCTACGGACGAGCAGCTCTCTTGTCGACGTGGTTCAGCTTCCTTTCCGCCTTCAGGTAAGTGCTTCGTGGACTGAATTACTAGCCCACTCCTTGAGAACCTGACTTTGCTTGATGCAAATCTTGTAGCATGTACTTCCTCCTCAAGAAGGACGGCGTCGTGCTGCCGTACCTCGTCTTGCAGGCGATGTTCTTCGCCATGGCAGTGAAGCCGGCTCTCTCATCCCCAGCGCAGACCCTTCGCAATCTCGCGCCTGGCCACGACAGCCACGGACGGCCATCAGCAGTGCTCCAGTACTTTGTCCTGGTACGAAGACTCCGTCTGATGCCTTTATTTCTATTCGTCTCACCGCGCTTGGTGTTTCCCTAGATCTCCACTGTGGGCATCGTGCTCATCCACATCGCGCAGGCGACTGTCGAAGCCCCGAGCCGATACCCGCACATCTTCGACTACCTGTTCGCCACCTACTCGTGCGCTCACTTCACGCTCACGCTGCTGTACTGCACGTACTGGCAGTGGACGACGACAGACGAAGATGAGCTCAAGACTCCGTCAAAATCCAAGGCCAAGACGGAGTAGCCGCAAATGCATTGTGATCTGTTCAAACGACGCAACATAGATGCATTTCGATACATCCACATAGCTTTCTGTCCTATGGTGATGACTCGTCGTCTCCTACTTGCTCGACAGAACGAACTTGAGCTCCTTCTTGAGACGCGCCTTCTCGTCCTTGAAAGCCTGAGCCATTTGACGGTCCTCCTCGTTCGGAGCCTTGCGGTACTTCTTCAGATCCGCAAGGAACGCCGCCTCGTTCTCACGCGCCTCCGCAAGCAGCTTCTCGATGGAAGCCTTCATCTCCTCCTTCGACACGTCACCACGCGGAACCGGAAGGTCATCTGATGCAAAGTAAAGAGATCGTCAGTCGAGGAGATCAATCCACTGATTCGTTCATGCACTGGCGTACGCACCTGTCAGCGACGGCGGCGCGGCCTCATCGGTCTCCACCACTTCTTCCTTCACCTCCTCCTTCTTGACCGCCTGGCCCGTTGGGTACCCGGCCTGCTTAGCTCGCCACTGCTCGTACTCCTCCAGACTCATGCCGTGGCCCTTTGGCTCCTGGATCGGAAGGAACTTCTTCACTGGCGCCGGGAGGACATCCGGGTCGTAGTACACATACGCAACGCCACTAATGCGCACAGTAAACGATTAGAACTCCAGCAGCTCCATATCCAGCCCAGCGGATCTCAACACTCACCCAACGACAGCGCCGAGTCCGAGCAGCGTGATCGCCGCCGAGTTGTCGTTGCCGCCCGCGCCGCGAGGTGGCGCGTAGCTGAAGCGTCGCACGTGTCGTAGGAATTGTCCCTATCAAGCAAGCATCCCCCCGTCAGCGCCAGTCGTCACCACAGAGCCGCTATCTCATGGTCGCTGCATATCCATGGACCCACCCGCATCTCTTATTTTTGAAGAACTCGTTTTGCATCCAGAAAGCGTATCAAGTTCAGTCACCTTATTTTCGGATATCGAGATCTTAAATTAGGTAATACTAGGATCTCAGTCCTAATCTGGTGTTTGAGCAAACCGGTTTAGGGTCTTTTTTTCTTTTTGGGAGCTCTTCGTCGCAGCAGCGTCAAAATGCTGAGCTCTGATTGAACCTCTGTTGCCACCGCACTCGTCAGCCGCACGCGCCAATGCTTGGTCGTCTTGCGTCCCGCACCAGCAGTCTCCACCGCCGCTCGCTCGCGCACAACTACAACCACCTCCACCACAACAGTCTGCGCACCATGAGCACCACCGAAGCCGCCCCCACCACGTTCAAGATCGCGCTGTGCCAGATCCTCGTCGGCGACAACAAGGAGAAGAACATCGCGACGGCCACGGCCGCTGTGACTGAGGCTGCCGGCAACGGCGCGAAGGTCGTGTCGCTGCCAGAGTGCTGGAACTCGCCGTACGCGACGACGTCCTTCCCTCAGTACGCCGAGGAGATCCCGACGACCAAGGCGCAGCTCAACGCGAATGACCACCCGTCGACCCTGGCGCTGTCCAAGCTCGCCGAGAGCCTCAAGATCTACCTGGTCGGCGGCTCGATCCCAGAGAAGGACAGCGGCAGCGTGTACAACACCAGCGTGATCTTCTCGCCGGAGGGTGAGATCCTGGGCAAGCACCGTAAGGTGCACTTGTTCGACATCGACGTGCCAGGCCGCATTAC